>WBMY01016137.1:98470-223097 GCA_013397315.1 Donacobius atricapilla
AAAAAAAGATCTGCAGGTTATTAAAATAATTTCTCTCTTTTTACCATCAATACAGAAAATGTAAAAACACAATAAACCACGCCAACCCCCCCAGTTAAAAAAAAATCTTCCTGCAGCTCAAAGGCCCCACCGTGGTATATTGACTGTACATAATACCCAAATTTAGTTTACATCTGTCAGACCTGATGAGCTGAAACCCTTTGTGCCTACATTACCTGAAGTGAAGGAGGAGAAGAAAGAACAATTTTTAATGTAACGATCTTAGACTTTTTTACATAAGAACAGTCGTGGAATACAGGAGCACACAAATATCTGCCAGCCTTCTAAAGCTGAAATTTTAAGCCATGTACGCATGTGCTCTGTGATTTCAGCAGAGTTTCCATGTTCAGAGCAAAGCATCTAGGGAGTGTTCACATGTACCAGATTGCACTCTATTTCAGAAGTGCTGAGCTGTGAGTATTTAGCACCTCTAAGACCTCTAAGCACCTCTTATTTTATATACCTAGCTCTGACATGACAGCCTTCCCACGGCACAGCATGTGGACTTTGTTTGAAGGAAGCAGAATATTCAATTACTTTGTTTCCATACTAGTTTCTAGTACAGTGAATTGTCTTGATTAAAAAAAAACAAAAACAAAAACAAAAAAACCAACAGCCCCACCCCTCCCTCCCCACAAAAAAAGAACTTCTGTACCCTACACCAACAACTACCAAATAAAAAAAATTCTACAAGAGTCATGATGCAGGTCAAGGGAAAGCAGACAGGTTTTATGGAATGATGGCAAATGCCTCTTCTCTCTCTCTGGAGAGAAGCTCCCCAGTCAAGGGTCGTCCATCAAGGCACTCACCCCTTGTTTCACAGCCAGCAGTGCAAAACACTCCCACGAAAGGACCGGAGTGCAAATCTGTAGGAACTGGGATAACTTGCTCATTCCCATGTGTTGTTCTTGTACCAAAAAGTGCATCCCAAGACAACTGGTGACTGTACGTCATGCAGATCGTAATCTTCTCGTCCTGCTGTGCACAGCTTTTCTTTTTTACCACCAGCCAGAAGCTTTATTATAGCAGAAAATCTTTGTAATTTGGATCAGTGATGGGAAACAAATCATGCCTTCATTTTTTGCTTATGTTTACATTTTTAATGTAAATGTAAACATAAGCAAAAGGCACACAATTCTCTATTCCTTCTAGACTAAATAAAGCAAAAACTAGTTTTAAAGGTTTTAACCACTTTACTGTCAGTTATGTTCTAGAGGCCCTGACTTTCCACTCAGAAATTAATTTTTTTTTTCATGACAGGCTGGCTGAGAAGTTTGGAAAATGCCAGGAAAAAATATATAGACTCTCTCCCATACATGGTTGTGTCTCTGAGAAATAACTCAGAGGAAAATCAGGGAGAAAGGTACAAGAAGAGAAGTGGAAACACACACTGTTGGATTTTGAGGAGTTTTTTTTTCCTTATAGAAATAATAACACTGTTAGAATTTATTTTCATACAAAATCTTACAGAGCTGAAGGCTGACATATATACGAAGGAACATTCAAGGATTATTTCATAACCATTGGAACTCAGCTGACT
Source organism: Donacobius atricapilla (assembly GCA_013397315.1). NCBI lineage: Eukaryota > Metazoa > Chordata > Aves > Passeriformes > Mimidae > Donacobius > Donacobius atricapilla. The sequence goes on from WBMY01016137.1 coordinate 100,050, forward strand.
CCACAGAGATTGGTGACACAGCAACATAAACTTACTGCAAGAAAAAGCAGAAAAGCCTATATGAGCTCAGGCTGAGTACAGGATTTCTGATTCCATACGTGTAGTCTGATCAGCGCAGCTCTGAACCAGAATCTCCTTACATGAAAACAGACTATTTTCCTTCCTAGGTGCATGAATGACTGGCTTTAGGGCTGAGCAAGACAGATGCTAGGACACTTCTTAAAAGAGAAATTCCATAAATCTCCATTCCATGGAAAAATGCAGCACTATATAAAATGGAAGATATTACTATAGTAAATAGAATGTCATTTGGTGGCACAAAGTGAGTGTCATACACAACATTTCTAATTATCCAGTCCTAATTCTTAGTATAATTGTCCTTCTAAAGTAAAATAGAAAATAAAAAAAATCATAACATGCTTGCAGTAAGGCTGACTTCGACCTGCTATTGCATTCACACATATTTCTATCATAATAAATCATCCTATTTTAATCGTGTCATATTTACAACCCCAAGGCAACCCCAGTTCATGCACAGAACACTCGTGCCTCTTTCACTGACACATCTCACAGCATTTGCTACAAATTGCATAAAATGTGAAGGCAGGCACAAATATTGCCTCATGCTGTTCTACTTGACCAATTTCCCTCAGGGTGCCACGGTGCAGAGCCCCAGCTTCCATTACTTGAGGAGAAGACTCAGAGAGCTTCCCCTTCATCATGCATTCACTTTATTAGTGCTACCTCCCTTACTCCTGACTGGGAAGAAATGCACATTACTTTCACTTATTAATGAGAAATTTGGAGAAAATTTGCTGGCGGTGTGCCTGAAGAACATCACTGATTGTCACTGCCATTTAAAAAGGGGAAGGGAGGAAAGAAAGGTGGTGTTTCAGAGACACCACTGCTTGTGTTTTCCATCTCCTTCATAAATTTGTCCAGGGATTGCAAAGTATCTATTCACAAGGGTTCTTTTACTATTTGACATACGTTCATGTCTTGGGATTCCCTTCAAATGACCACAGTAAAGGACACCAATTATTTTCCCAGTAAACAGCAGGAATGAAACTACTGTTAGCATTTACAAGTGTGTCAATTACAGGTTTAATTGAGTTTATTGCACTTGCAGAAAGGAGAGCATCTGCTCAGGTTCTGCTGGCCTCAAATGAGAGAGTATCTCAGTGTGACAAGTGACCATAGCTCTCATTTGAAAAAATGATGTTTCGTCTGGGGCAGCACAAAAAGAAGAACAAGGCATAGGTGGGAACAGTAGGTCAACAATTTATCTGGATAGAACTCACTATCTTTGTCCTATATCCAGTTGCAGTGTAGGCTGCTGGGACTGGTCTGCCCAATCTCTGATTCACAGAGAATCAACCCAAATTTTAAGGAAATTCCTATTATTAAGAATAGTAAAGTGTGTATTTATGCATTAGTTAACATGAAATAATATCAATCCTCAAATGAAAGTATAAACGATAGAAGAAAGAAAATACTATGTTTCCAAATGTTTACTTTTTATAGAAATCTTTGTTCATCAAAAATTTCAATTTACAGAGTATGTACCCCGTCATATGAATATATGAATTTACAGAATTTGTACCCCTTCAATTGAATTGCTGTGAACATCTCTCACTATTTCTGACTCTAATGATCTTCTCATGGAAGTATCAGTTAAATCTTACTCAAGATCTCTTCTTACCATCACTTCTTTTTGCTTTAAATTTAGAAAAGATCGAAAACAAAAAAAAAGTGATGTAACAATAGTTCCCATAACAAATTTACTAGATACTAAATTTTTCCATCTAAGGGAAATTAACAAACAATATAGATGAGCAAAAGTGTTTTAAATAATCTGGATGAACTGACATTGGCAGCTATTTTGTTGGTAGACACAGATATAAAATATTCCAAAGGTGAGCTATCCTTGTCATTGTCTCCAGAGATGTCTAAGTCATCCAGAGGAAGGATGTGAGTAAGTGACAGGCACAGCGGGTAGTGTACCACTGGCGCACATGCACATTTGCCATTTCCAACTACTATATCAGCTACTGAGTTGCAACTCAGTGATTTCAGGTGGAATTTACTGCTTGATCTTAGCAGGCATAGTACAATGCTGCACTAGAGGAAGTGAGACCTATAAGAAAACAGGAAATCTCCCCCAGCCCAGAAGTCAGACCAGGATTTCAAGTTCACAGCAAAGTCGAACAGTGTTGAACATGTCAAAAGTGGGGGGATTTTTGCACTGCTGTTGCAAGAGCGCCATTTGCCTTAATCGTACACTAGACCTTGAAATAAATGTGAGTTTCAAAACCAACTTGAAACAGAATAACCCAGAACAAAAATAATTATAATATTGCATAATTATAATTCCCCAAAAGTGCTTAAAATGCATGTTGGGGGCAAAAAAGAATCCTAAATATTTAATCAAAACACCAAAACCTGTTCACACTGTAAATTAGGCAACTACTTTTAAAAGACAGTATTACCTCCAAATATTTCAAACTTGCTCTATCTTCTATACGTATTTCCCAACTCTTCCTCTATCAGAATCACCACTGTTAACTTTGTCTACTTTTCATAATACTTCTATTCTAATTCTAAATAAAGTAAAGGCCTATGACTGAGCTTGTGATGAAAGCTGGGTTCATAGTTTGACACAGAAAGTCCATTTCTTAAATGAATAAATTTCCTTTAATGGATTCCTTGTCTTATTTCTTCCTTTCTGGAAGAAATAAATAAAAGGATCTGCCCTGGTTTCAGCTGGGATAGAGTTAATTTTCTTCTTAGCTGGTACAGTGTGATGTTTTGAATTCTGCACGAGACTGATGTTGATAACACACTGATGGCTCAGTCATAGCTCAGCGTTGCTTACCCTGAGCCAGGGGCTTTTCAGGTTCCTGTGCTCTGCCAGTGAGGAGCTGCACAAGGACCTGGGAGGGAGCATGGCCAGGACAGCTGACCCAAAATGGCTAGAGGGATATTGCAGATCACAGAACGTCATGTGCAGTATTTAAACTGGGGGAGTTGGCTGGGAGAGGCCAATCACTACTGGGAGATGGGCTGGACATCAGTCAGTGGATGATGAGCAGTGGCGTTGAGCGTCACTTGTTTCTATTGGGTTTTATTGCCCCTTGTCTCTCTTTTCCCTTACAATTGTCAGTAGAAGTAGTAGTATATTTTATTTTGTTTCAACTATGAAACTGTTCTCATCTCAACCCATGAGCTTTGCCTCTTCTTTCCAATTTTCCATCCACTGGAATAAGGGTAGTGAGGTAGTAGCTACATGGCTCTTACTTGGCTGAGGTTAAACCACAACAGATATTCTTTGCGCCCAATGTAGTGCTCGGAGGATTAAGATAACAACAGATCTGATCAGAGCTTGTTAAAACAGATTACTTTAAGGAACCATTGAATTGGTTTAGTCGTTGCTGGTCACCATGTTGCTTCATTTGTTCCCTGCATGTGTGCTCACAGGCGTATTATAGAACAGTGCTCTTAATGCACATGTTCCCTGTGGTGATGCTGATGGCCGATGGGGTCTGGGCTAAAGTTATAACACTTGTTCTTTGAGGGAGTGGTCTGTGACGTGATAGAATCGCTGTTCATGAACCAAATCCCGTCTGTGTGCTTGGCGCTGCATCACCGCTGAACCTCGGGAGCCATCTGGCGGGAACTGTTAACAATCACACCTTTTAGCTGCTGCTCGTAGCCTCAAAAGGACCTTAATTTCCTGAACGTATCTTTAACTTGTCCAGTTGCTGAGAAGGAGTACGACAGTTTGCGAGATGAGCTCAGAAAGCCTAAGTGGGAGATTGTTCTTCAAGTAAACACTCCCAAGGATTTACATTAAATACCTATGTGTAAGAGATGGGTAGGAATGTTTTCTGCAATAATAACACATAGATTTACTTTTCTCAAATATTTTTTTCTGGAACCTAAAAAATGTTAATTAATTGATAGTAGAGCTTCCATTAAACTCCAAAGATGCTGATCTTCCTTAAGAGACTATGGAATAATTTGCTGTTCAAAATGTAAGTGAGAAGACTTAAGCAGGAAAGCATTAATATTATCTAGACATCATATTAATGAATTCCCTTAATCAAAGAAATCTTTTGAAGAGAATTTTGTTCACCAGATAAAAGAAAGTAATTATCGGCGGGGAGAGGGTGTGGGTCACAGCAGCAAGGATGCCATGCTCTACCAGCGAGAGGCACCCCGTGGTGACAGCCTGAACTGCCACACCTGCTGTTACCCGTGAAGAAACAGCAGAATTAATCATATACAGCAACTTAAAAATTGCTTATCAAAGCCATCTCTTTTAATAATACAGGTAACAGCAGGACAGATCTGATGCAAAAGTGGCAATTTCAGTTTCCAAAATGCCACTCACAAATTTAAGCTCATCTTTTAAGCTCACAATTCAAAGCGTTGATCTTTTTCATGCCTTCCTCTCCCCTTGCCTGAGGTGCGACTCTCCATGCAGCTAGGGTTCTCATTCTGTCACATCCTCTATTAACTCAATTCCCAATAAGCACTTTTGCCGTCAGTGCCAGGCACCCCCACCATCTCATCACATTAAGAAAATCCTATTGTCTACAGATGTTGTTTTCAAATTTCATGTCTTCACTTAAAAGATCCTTCAAAGCCCTCCCCTACTCTGCCTTTCGGTGATACCTTTGTACACTTACATTTTTACGCTAGACCTCCTAATTCCCAGACAAAGGACACAGAGGAAAATCAAGGCTTTCCTGACTGTAAAAGCCAAAAGAACTCACAGACCTAGAGGCTGCTGAGGCTTTGGTCAGGTGTGCAATCATGGTGTACCCAAGCTGCCTGTCAAGGCCTCCTCAGCTCCTCTGCTCTACTCCACTGCTCCCACCCAGCGAAGGCCATGCAGCAGAGGTGCCCCAAGAGGCAGCATGTTAGCTGGCCCCTTCTCTGCCATTAAGAAAGCAGCTGGGCCCCAGCCAAATTGCTCAAAAGAAGTTCTGCCCTCAACAGAGCAGAGGTGCTGCTCCATGCTTCTGCACATCAGCCCCCACCTTCTTCCTCACTACAGCCCCAGACACCACTAGGTTTCCTTACAGTTATTCTCAAAACCAGATTGTCACATCCCTTTCTTACAAGGCCACCTTTCTACAAATGACTTGGGCAATTCCAAGTTGAAGTATGAAACCTGAGAGATAAGACAGGGGGTGTTCAGAGATGGCCCAGAAACAGGAGGATCAAGTAGGGCTGCTGCAAGGTAGGTGATTTTTCTAATATGGTCAAATTACAGCAAGGAAAATGGGGCATTTTACTGTTCAGAGGATTTCCTGATGATTCCCATGTGTGTTGAAATAAACACTGATTGAGGAACTTTTCATTGGATGTGCATGGTGCCTCTAGCTCTGGGAAGGCAAAAGATAACACTGGTTTACATTTTCTTCCAAATCGACCAGGCCAGCTAAACATGCAGCCACTCCCTTGCCTGGTTTTATCAAAATGGGCTTAGCATAAATAGTTGAATCTAATGGAGATAGGAGAAGGAGAGGTTAACCTGACCTGTTCTGGTTCACAGAAACAGGCTCAAGGACAAATATATGTGCCTTTATATTGGGAGCTCCATTGGACTCAATCTCAGGCTCAACTGAAACCAATTTGATGGCAACTGAAATACACAGATAGAGAAAAATCCTTAAAACTTAAAGAATCTGAGTTTATTTAATTCTCAAAGTGTTAAAAAGGTAACTGAAAAATAACTGAAAAATATATATTTAATTTTTTCCATTAAATGAGTGTTTCTGAACATAAATAGCATCAAGGTAAGCTGTAGTGTAATGAAATCAGATCAAAGCATATGGTTGAGCAGCCTCTGCTGTATTATGTTCTATGTGGTAGTGCTTTCAGGTAAGACCATTAACACCACTGACTTAAAATCATCTGATTTATTTAACTTAGTGGCTTGGAATAAATATCCATCATCTTCCTGAACTACAATGCTAAAACCTCATGCATTATTCCACTCACATTTCTCATCTTTACAGGCAACAGTTACACACTGAATATATAAACTTTCAGCTCTCCCTCTACTGTGCAACCACAAAAAAAAAAAAAAAAAGTAAATAGATTTAGCCCAGAAATAATGTAAGGAAATACTTACAAATTAATTTTTGTTTCCCCCTTGTTGAGGATCTAGGTTTTGAGCTTGTTCTCCTCTGATATCCAGGAATCAGGCATTATGAACCTAATCTTGAATTACACTAGAGCACAACATCACAATAGAGGAGGTGGCCAAGCCTCACTGCATATTCCTTTAAAACCTCAGTAGACTGCACTGGGCTTAAATATTTAAAGACCTTCATGCAGCAGTCACAGTGTGATGAGACCACATCAGTGTGCTTCAATATACATGTTGCACTGGTGAACAGCTGCCCCTATATACACTATACCAAAATATCACGGTTCTGCAGAAAACAGCTCCAAAAGCACTTTGAAAGACGAAGTATTCCAAATGGAAACAGGACTTTATGCTGGTTTATGAAAGAGAATGAGAACCCTAAAGAATGAGTGAGGATCGATACCGACCACACACAAAAGAAGTGTGTGGTGCCAAGGGGAGTTTTTCAAAGTAGGTCATTGTAGTTGTTTCACATTCGCTGAATTTGTTTTGTCAAATTTAGTGTAGTGGTCTCTCTTCCTACTAAGGGAAAGGATTAGAAGAAAGGCAAAACAGGCTTAACTTAACGATAGAAACAGATTTATTAACACACATTAAAGAGTGAACAAAAAAACCCCACCATGAAACCTTTTTAAAAGCACTCCCCTCCCCCTACCAACAGTCCACCTTTCCACTAAACAATGCAAAGAGACAGAAAATCATAACTTTAGGTCAGTACCACTTATAAAATAGTCTTTCATTCAGTNTTGAAAGCCTCAAATGAGGCTGTAGAGGTGTATGAGGTGTAGAAAAGCTCAGAAACAGCAGCTGGGATCTTCTCTCTCCCCTCCACCCCTCAGTCTTATGGGGTGGGTTTGGCCCAGCCTGGGCTCGGTGCTGCCCTCCGGGGACTCGGGAGGTGGTCATCTCCCTCAGCCCGGCCAGTAGCACGGGGCAGGCTGTAGGTTTGGCTAGATGCTAACAGCTGTGGCTTTCCTCTCTCTGCTGGCATCTGCCGGGCTCGGGGGCCTGGCTCAGCTCCAGCCAGGGCCAGCCCTGTCCTAGTCGCCCAAGCCCAGCCCCGGGGGCGGCAGGGCCTAAGCTGGGCCCTGCTGCTCCCCCCCCACCTCGATGTTACCTCACGGCAAGCCCGCAGCAAAAGAGAAAACTTTCCCAAAATCCCACCTGTACTTAAACCATGTGTCGCAGAGGTAAACACTTGTGTCCAATTGGCCAACCTGGCTGTCAGTTTTAAAGCAGATCACTAATTGGTTTTTACCATTCATACCAAACCAATACATTCATGTATCAATGACGAGCACACTTTTTGCCTTCCAAAATGTTCTCTGCCACTGTATTTCTTAGCCAGTTATGCATGGAAAGCACTCTAGTGCTTGCCCTGCACTTGTATTGGACACAGGGAGAGCTGGGAAGCAGCAGCAGTGAACAGTGCGGCAAGTCAGAAGCCCTTCCAAACACAGAAGCCCTTCCAGTTCTACACGGGGAAGAACCTCTGGGAGCCAAGGGAATAGCGGAGTTCGCTTCCATTCCAAGCTTGCAATGGGCAAGAGAGCCAAAATATCAAACCACTGCAGAAAACAGAAAGAAAGAAACAAACAAAAAAGAAATACAACTTTTATAAAGCACTAATGAAGCTTATAGTTCTGCTTCATTAGGAGCAGGTTAGCTGGTGCTCAGAATAAAAAGTAAAGTAACAAGAGGCATAGCCAAGGTTGTTTTTCAGTCTGTAAAGACTTTTACAACAAATAAATAAAACTCTAACAAGTAAAACCAATGTTGTATGGTGGATCTCAGGCTAAGAGAAACCTTCAGCCCAGTGAAGAAGAGCATGGAAAAGGAGAAGGCAGCAGCTCAGTGCATGATTTCCCACAGTTCAAAGCAGAGGCAATAGGAGCAAAAAAGCACTTCTGACCAAACGACTGAGAAGGAAGAAAAAAAATTATCACCACCTTCATTATGAATTCCCAGAACAGATATATGCCTTTACATGTTTGAATATTCTCAGTTCTGGAATTTAAAATACTTTAAAGTTGGAAAGAGGTGGATATTTGCTCATCTTCCACAGAGAGAAATAATTCCTCTTTTTTCTGGACAGACAAGTGGTGTTCCACTTAAAATCCAGTGATCCTATGTTGCATAAAGCCTGCACATTCTACTTGAGATGAAAACTATCTTTACAATTATTTTGTAAAAATTTCTTGGGTAAAATTAGCAATATCAATGTAGCTGTACCTTAGATAGCAAACTATCTTTAACCTTAGTACCTGGAAGAATGATAGAGAAGGCCATGCTGGGTGCTATTGAAAGACTTTTAAAAAATAATGCAGTCATCAGTCACAGTCAACGTGTTTTCTTCAAAAGTAAAACTTCTTTGTCTAGGTATAAGACTATTACAGAAAAAAAAAAAAACTACAAAATAATGCTCACAGTTGCTGCTCTTAGGAATAACCAGAGGCAGCTTTGAATTTCTGGCCACACATTTGTTGAAACTGGTGTTAAATTTCTGTTATAAATTATTATCCTACACACAATAGTTTTCACACAGGATACTTGAAGGCAGTATGGAAGGAAGCATCATGTACAATGTTCCTTCCCTTGTTTCTTTGCAAGGTAGTTCATACAGTCCTTCTCTGTTGTTGACTGATGCATATTTTAGGGAGAGAAAGAGGAGCTTTGTGAGCAATGTTCATACTTGTTCAGGAGAATTCACCTGCAGTCCCTAAATTTGAGTTTAAGAATATTAATTTAAAAGGTATAGGATTACATTGGGAAGCTTGTTTCAGTTTCATGTATGACAACTTTTTTGCAACAGTAGTGTTTATTTGCCTTTTTCTATTGATAGGCTTTTAAGTTGTTGAGATAGCTACCTCCAAGTACTTAGCTGCTCTGTACTTTTTCTTCCACAGTAAAAACCTCACTATCATCTTTTTTCCTGTTGCTTTTTTCATCTGCCCTGTGTGTGGCCGAAACATAATATGAGACTTAAATTATGAAGAGATCAGTTGTAGCAAAGGTAATTTATAAAGATTTCTTACCTGTTCTTCAGTTTAATTAAATTTTTCGAAGAAGAATATTTATTTCCTATGTACTAGGTATTTCACTGGACTCAGTACAGTTACTGAATAGGGGAGTTTGGCAATTTCAACAGCAGAAAGCTCTCCTAGCAATTCTTACCCTGCTAGAGAAAGATTTGCAAGCAACTGGAACAAAATACGTCCCAGTAAATGAAATTAAAATATGTTAATGAATAAAAAGTACAATATGGTGAATAAAACATGGTATTGAATAAAGCATGGTGAATAAAATACAAATTTAACAATCCCTTTCATTATATTGGAACTAAAAATTCAGCCTTTAGCTTCTCTGTGATACACATTAGTGCATTTTGTGTTTAGTACATTTGCTTGAATATGGTGAGAATGGTTTTGGGTTTATCCTGGTTTTGCTTTTCAGGGTTTATTCATACATGCATCTCTTCTGTGTCTCTCACAAATAAAACTCAAGGGACTTAGAGTATTCTTCTTCAGACACTTAAAGGAACATCATGAGTAGATATGGTAGGAAAGAATTGAATACAACTGTATTGACAACACATCGCACATCATCATTCCATTGACAGCTGTGTGGTTTCAGTGTTGTGGTAACTCCAGTCTGGGCAGCCTTAACTGGAGCTTAAAAGACTGGCTTCACCCCAAGGTGGTATGTAGTTAAGGTTTTAGACAGCTTTCTGGATAGACAGTACAAATGGACTTGGATCCCCTCAGGTCTGAACCCAGTGAAGCTGACAATAGTCCCATAAGGAAGAAAAGGGAGCACCAAACAGGACTCAATCAGTATCTGTCTGTACTTGCAAAGTATAACGTAACTTTCTATGGCTAGGTCATCATAGTATTAATCCTTCTTCTATAATAGCTGCATTCCAAGTCCCACACACACAGAAAAAGGAAGAAAGAGCAGGTCCAAACCATAATCACACTGGTGAGGCAGAAGACATGTAGGAACCCTTCTGAGAGAGGGCAGAAATCCTTGTTGCGGTAAGTGAGGCAAACACCAAAATGCTAAATCTTGACCTGTATTTAAAACCAACAATAATAACCATAATTAAGAAAGAAACTAAAGAAGAAGGTGGGATATCTGAGAGCTAAAATTCTAAAATAGTCATAGTGGTGATGCTCACTTTGTGCCAAAACCAAAGCTACATACTTCTGCTGGCCCAGGAGCCAGCATATAGCTAGCATATTTCATGAGACTGAAAATGGAAGAAAGGTAGGAGTTTGTGGGGTTCAGAAAAAGGAGGAAATAAAGGGGTAAACTATGGCAAGGCGAAAGCAGAAGAAGAACTACATAGACAGCAGAATTTATAAGGCATCTAATTATTCTGAAATAAGAGCTGTCTATTTTGTGCGTACTGAAAGGGGCAAGGACCGACTGTTGTAGCACAGCATGTTCCAAAATGGCCAGCCTTCACCTCCAGGTGAAGGTACAAAAGGTTAGATTGGAGGGGAGAAGAATCACTATTGCAGCTACAGTACAGCGTCCTGTCCCAGCAAAAGTGCCACTACTCATCCCAAAGAGGTGGACATCTGGCATAGCAAAAATCAAGTAATTTATATCTGACTGAGAAGTCATGGGTCAAGTCTGGGATGGAAAGAATGGCAGGGTAAGAGGGAAGAAAAGGTAGAGTAGAGGCAAGGATAAAGGAACATATAGAATTCTGTCCAAATATAAGCAAGGTCATATGGAACCCAATTCTGTCATTTCCTATTCACAACTCCTTAGCTTAGCAACTTAGATTACCTTTTTATTTGTTAAGTGCTCTGTAAACATAAACAGGTCATGATCATTCACTTTCAATTTAACCATAATATGTTTAATCAATAAAACATGTTAAAATGTAAGCTGACATCAAAAAAATCATTTCAATTCATGCTGTGGAAGCTGTAAGCTCTGCTTAGTACTCAGTCCATTAATTTTGGGGTTGTTTTGGGTTTTTTTTTTTAATAAATTAGGTTAAGAGTTACTTTCATATTCCTACTTTAGATAAACAGAAAGCTTGATAAATCAGCACTGCCTAGGTGAAGAAAGTTTTTTCCTTACCCTCAGATGATGAGCCCCAGTATTGTTTCAAATAAACTGTCCTGGTTATCTTAATGATGACCCTCAACATTTCAATGACACCTTCAGCTCCCGCTACAAACATTCACTTTCAGTCCTGTTTGATCAAGTTTTCATGAGCTGTTAAAGTTTATTTAATGGCAGAATATTGTGCATTAACCTGAGCTTTTGGGGGTTTTTGGTTTTTGTTTTTGTTGTTGGGTTTTTGGGGTTTTTTTTTCTTTTATTATCTAGAAGCTAACCAGGTCTCTGGTTTTACAGGTGAGAAGCTGGGTAGCACTGGTTTACCACTCAGGGCCCAATTATAGTACTCTCCCCAGATGTGTCTCTTGTGTCCCTTACTGTCCTGACATCCAGTTGGCCCCCTTACCTATGCTCCAATGCTGCATGTGTGGAGTCTGGGTTACTGTTTACTCTGTCACTCTAATACTTTCCTTGCACTAAAGCTTGACAAATAAATGGGATTTTTCCTTAACTGGTTGCAAGTCTGTAGAGAATACATAGTCGTGACAGAAGGCCACCAGTGTTTTATGCAGATGAACATCTAGTTACTCAGCAATCAGACTTGTCTCTTTTCCACATTTTTTAAATCGGCACTGGATTAATTTTTTTTGCATGTCTTTTCAATATTAGGCTTTTTTTCAGTGTTACCACAGTCCTAGACTTTCTTTAAAACAGATGAAAGGAGTAGGGTACATTCAACCAGCCAAGAAGCTGATACCAGGAAGGGAGTATCTTGGGGCTCTGACCAGCTGAGAAGCATGGCTGTGTGGCACTGTCCTGGTCCACCTTTCTAAAATACACGTTGCAAGAAAATCAGCAGAGTCCCCACAGACTGCTTAATATTGCTGGGTGAGTGGGACGAGATCCCCTGCTGTCAGCCAACCATTTGATTTGCTGCCTCCTCAGTAGAGAATTTTACTCCTCACCAAGGGCGATGTATAAGACAAATTCTGGTTATTGTGCTTGCCTCTGCAGAAGAAAGAGGCACAGGGATATGGAGGTTGTTACACATCCTCCGCTATTGGGAATTTACTGAATAAAATACAGATTGGTGAATTCAGGTCATGAGCAGGAAAAAAAATTTGTCTAGGGATTCACATGCGAGGATATGTGCGCAGTCTTTTGAGCATCCTGCTGGACTTGGGAAAGGACTTCCCTGTTTTTTCTGCAGGGCTACCAGACCAGCTGACAAATCTAAGGGAACCTGTGTAAGAAATGAGCCAAGCTTAAACACCTATTTGATTTACTGAGAAAAAGTGCATTTGTATAAAATAGTGTGCTATTAAGTGTCCTCTCCTCTTTTGTGAGCAAATAGAGCTTGTATGAGGTGTATGCAATAGATATAGCATAAGTTACAATACCTCAGGTGATTGGAGGCTATTCAAACAACAGTAAATTCAGCCGAAAAATTAAAGAAAATTCACAACTGATGATTGAAGGTGCAGTTCTACAAAAGACTAATTCAAGTTCTGATTTGGCAGATCATCTCATTATCACTTTACAATTTTACAAATTTAACTCATTTTGTTAAATGAAGTAGTGAACTTCTCTAAAGTCTCTTTGAAGGACTTGATCAAGTAAGCTCCCAGTTCATTGTTTGTCTCCTGAACAGCTGCATCGTAACTCCCGAAGAGTGGCGTTGAAGCCTTCACATCGTCTCTATTTGCTTGGAGTAGAATGAGGTTAAGCTCTTCTGCTACCCTTTCATATTTTTGGTGATCAAATCTGCAAAGACTGGCATCATCGATGGGGTAGGTGATGCCAGTAGGGTAGCAATCCCTTGGAACTGGGAACTCCACATTTTTCAACATTGGCAATTCACAAAGAAATGTGAAAAGGTGTTTAAGAGCTTGGGATGACAGTGGGTTTCCAATGAACTTAAACTCCTGTAGTTTCTGGCAAGAACTTAAACCTAAAATCAACATGTTGACATGAGTGTCTTGAATATTACAGTCCTCCAGGGTAAGACTCCGGAGCACTGAAGAGCAATGGCTGAGGAGCTTAAAGAATGTTGATGGGTAAAGCTCAGGTATATTGTGACCACTCAGGTCCAGGGCTTCCAAGTGGTTGGCATGGAAGCTATTGGATAAAAAGGCCATATCAGCATGGTTCAAGGAACAGTTAGAAACATCCAGCATCTTCAGTGGAGTTTTTAGTGGGCTGCAGAATTGAAAAGAAAAAAAGTTGTATGGTACAAAATGTCGAAAAGCTACATTTACAAAATTTCATGCATCTAGCCACATTATGAATGCAGCCATCTACCACATTATTTTTTCAAATCGCTCTTGAAAACAGAAGCATATGCCAACAACAGCAAGTATATTTTCCTTCTGAAATTAGTTCCATTAATTATCTCCTTCTTTGCAGGACTCCACTGTGCTATTTTAATGGGGATTAATTTATTAACATTCTATGTATCTATTTTTTAACTAGTTATAGGTTGTCAAGTGTCTGTGACTTACTGAATTAACAGCAGACTACTACTACCATAAGAACATTGGTAACTTCTTCTTGTAGAAAGTTGTTATTATTCCAGGGATTTAGATCATTTCCATTGAGGAAGGATTAATTCCAATATGAAAACCAATCTGTATTCTGACAGGATATCTGCTTTTGTTTCTATCTGTTTTTTTTTTCTGCTACATTTTAAAATACCCAAGAGGTTTACACATTGTAGTGTTCTGGAGTGGCAAAGAGACCTTCTGATGAAGAAGGCTGGAAGAAGTCTAACGGAGATTATACTCAGATATTCACATTGAATATAAAATAGTTCTGACAAATGAAAATCAAGAGACTGCTTTCATACTTACTACTTCTTAATGAGAGTTTTGCCACAGGGCTCAGCTGGATCAAGCTTAGAAACTTGCAATTCATTTCAATTGAATCAGTCATGTCATATATGCAGTATGCTACTCACAAATTTTAAACAAAATGGCTTCTTGTATGGGAAGAATTTTATACCAAGGTGATTTGTCTGGATGAAACTTTTATCTGCCTTTTTTTTTTAGATGCTCTGAAAAGCTTACAATTAACTTATTTCCTGTTCCAATATGAATACTGCTCACTGGTAGTTTGCTAGCTTTTTGCAAATTGCCAATTTTCTACAGGAATTCATAATGAATACTCATATATCAGTTTAATTTGCAGTACTGAAAAACACCAGATCTCTCTTGTCTTGATATCAAGAGACACAGTAAACAACTGAAATCAAAGTCTCAAATGAAAATCTACTATTCCCCTGCCCTCCTTAAAATACAGTATCTGTGGAAAAATATATCTACTGACTGTTCTTTAGAGGAGAAAAATTCACTAGATACCCAAAAAAAAGTACTTGAAATGCAACTCAAGACTTGCACAAAAGGCCAATGCAAGCTGATTAATACATAAGTTCAAATAAAAAATGTCTGGATATACCAGTCTCTTACATGGTAGCTAAAAGTATATTCTCACCAGATGGACTCTGGAAGACTAATCAAAGCAGTCAGTTTTTCAAAGTGTATTAAATATACATTGGCTGCCAATTCTCCCCTACAAATGATCTTTTCTAGCTTCCTGCTGCCCCTTCCCCACACACCTCAAGATACACTCACTTCCCTTACTCTCAGAGATTCCCAGCTTGTTGGTGGCACAAAGTGCTCTTTTTTTACAGTGTGACTGAAAGCAGGATGGCCACATTACCTGAGAAGTTTCTGTATTCTTCCAGTGAGTATAGAAAATGACATACTCAGCTCAGTGAGCTGCGTCATTTCACCCATCTTTTCTCCAACGTTAGTAAGCATCTGTTCATCTGCAGCTGTGAATCTCCGCACATTAAATGTTCGTGCTGGCAAGGTCAAGGACATCAATAGAGGGAAGTGGATACTGTTGAAGAGCATTTCCAAGTGTTCCATTTCCAAGTGAACATTATGAACTATTTCCAGTTTGCGCAACAGGGAGGGATCAGTGAGCTTTATGATATAGAAGAATTTCTGCAAGGTCAGGTTGTCAGATCTGAATGCCACACAGCAGATTTTCAGTGGACAACTGCATTTCTTCAACAGGGCCTGCACGACCAGCTCATAGTTCCGCTCTGTTACAAACAAGTCAATTAGCACATTGATACTGATTTCAAAGGTACCTGGATTGCACCGTGCTTGTTGCAGGTAAACCAGCAGTTCTGAACAAAGCTTAGACAGCAGCTGTGTCCTGGCCCACCTGCCCATTGTCTTCTTGCACTTACAAAACTGAACTTCAACATCTTTTATACCCGTCAGGTCGACCACTCTCAACTTTTTCATGTAGGGAGAAGACTGATTCAGCACATAATCTCTCAGCCCTGTCAGACAGCTTTCCAAGCACACCGAGCATGTTCTATGGCTCAGGTCTTCCTGGTAGTCCCGAGTAGCTCCCAAAAGTTTTCCCATGTTAAAATCAAAAAGTGGCCAGTTTTCTACCAAGTCGTGAATCACTTCCCCTTGCTCCAGTAAATAGCTGGCTTTAAAAAGAAGCGGAAAAAGATCATGGGCAACAGCACCGAGACTCTTCCTGGCAAACTCTGCATTTGACACGAATGCTTCGGCACTAATGAATCGGAGAGACTTCATTGTTGTTCTGGACTCCTTACTGTCATGGAGAATGACTTCTATATTTAACTAAAGATCCTGGTTGCTTATGACCTTCTATTTTTATCTGCAGCTGCTGTTTGCTGCTAGCGGAAGCCTGGGAAGCCAGAGTGAGCAATCACATGCTGCTTTCTATTTTAGAGCTACACTGTGAGTCTGCAGGAATCATCTGTGAGATCTTTAGTCAGAGGGCTTTTGAGCTCTCATATTTATATCAAAGATAACTCAAGTAAATACAGACTGCTACCCAGCAGGAACAGCAAGATCAGTGCAGCATACATACATGAGAATATTGCTATATCTTTTTTATGCCATACAAAAAAGTACTCAGGGTTCCACTTAAACACATAACATGATCTGTGTTCCACTTTTTTTCCATGAAAGATGCTATGCTAGGGATTCCCATGCTGATTTTAATGGGGATGATTTCCCAGTTAGCTTAGATCTTCTCCTAAAAACTGCAGCCATAAGGAAAGACTGAGGCACCACAGTCACCGAACTACAACAGTGTCCCTCCATTTTGCCCTTCCTGTCAGCAAGGAATAGCTGATACAGTTGCTGCAGTGGAAGAGACACAGGCCTCTAGTAGAAGACCTCAGAGCCTTGCTGACCAGGATACTTGCTTGTGGTAGGAGACTGAAGGCTGATTACAAGACAAGCTGAACAAAACAGAGCCCTGTTAAAACTCTCTAATAACTTCACAGGCAAGCATGTTACTGATCTTGCTTTAAGCAACAGATGGTCTTTTCTTTCCTGTCATTTGAGAAATGATGGTTCTATTGTGATACGGGACAGGAAAACATTCAAAATCCATCCAGGCTAGGAGAAAAGCCTCTGTCACCCAGCTATCACAAGGGCAGAGAAAATGTTTCTTTCTTTCTATCTGGCATTTTAACCCAGAGGAAGCAATGATGGACACATCCCTTACCTTTCATGTGTTTTGCTAGGCAGCCAGTGGGATGGAGACATCATTCACGCTGTGCTGATCCTGCTTTTCCAGATAATTCCACATCTGTTTTGCTGTGAAATATTCACACTACACTTCAAAGACTCAGTTTCTTTTTTCTTTTCAAGTAAACTCCTTATGGAATATTTGAATATTTTATCAAAAGCAAAAGAAAAATACCAAATATGCTTTAAATTACAGAGAAGGGACATCTTTATTAGAAGGTGTCATTCTGAGGAAGCTTTTTATTTTTGCAGACTTGGTTTGTATTGTTTTAATTTTGCCTTCAAATAGATGAGTGGTAAAAAACATGCCAGGAGAAATAGATAGAACTTGACAAGGTATTAAGTATTTACCTCTGTTTTTCAACCCCAGTTCATGTGTATCAGATGTTGGTGATATAAGTATTACAGTATTTTGTGCAACTTTATGAATGCTGAAAATGGCCACACATAACTGATCCCTGTATGACAAGAAAAATGTACAAATTGATTGAAACTTTTGTCAGTTTAGTTTTATTGCCTTTCAAAATGGGACAAGCTAGTCCTTAAGTTTTTATCTATTGACCTAGTACATCTGGACCTCTTTATCTCCCAACCTAGTACATTTAGACCTCTTTATCTGCTTACCTAGTACATTTGGACCTCTTTATCTGCTTACCTGGTGTATTTGGACAAGTGGCCCAAAAGTTCCAAGATAAACTATTCTACTATTGTCCCAGATTTTTATTAAAATACAGCAATAGGAATACTGCCTGGTTGTGTAGGGATGGCATCAGAAAGGCCAAGACTTGGCTGGAGCTGAATTTGGCAAGGGAAAGAACAATAAGTAGTGTTTCTATAGGTATTTCAGAAAAAAAAAAAAAAAGAGCACTCAAAGAAAGTGTACTCCTCTGATAAACACAACTGGGAAACTGATAACAAATTAGGAGAAGGCTGAGGCCTAGTTGTTTTGCCTCAATCCCCACTGACAAATATCTCTTCCCACACCTCTCAAGGCAGGGACTAGGGGAGCAAAATCCCTCCCACTGTAAAAGATTGGGCTTGTGACAGCTAAGGAACTTGAATGTCCAGAAGTCCATGGAACCTGACAAGATGAATCCGAGTCCTGAGGGAATTGGCTGATGCAGTTGCCAAGCCACTCGCCATGATACTTGAAAATTTATGCCAGTCAGGTGAAGTCTCATGACACTGGAAAAGGGGAAACATTGTACCCATCTTTAAAAAAGGGTAGAGAAGATGACCCTGGGAAGTACTGGCCTGTCCACCTCACCTCTGTGCCTGGGTCCTCCTAGGAGCTGTGCTAAGGCACATGGAAAACAGGGAGCTGATTTGGGACAATCAGCACAGCTTCACCAAGGGCAAGTCCTTTCCAACCTGGTGGACTTCTATGATAGAGTGACTACATCAGTGGAAAAGGGAAGGGCTGTGGCTGACATTTGTCAGCCATTCTGCAAGACTTTTGACATGATCCCTGACAAAATCCTTCTCTTTTAATCATAGAGAGGTGGATTTGATGTGTCGACTGTTTGGTGGATAAGGAATTGGCTGGACAGCTGTATCCAGAAAGTAGTGGTCAAGAGCTGAATGGAGATCAGTGAGAAGTGGTGTCCCTCAGGGGTCCATACTGAGACAAGGACTGCCTCAATTAATGACGTGGTGGCAACGGTGCACCCTCAGCAAATTTGCAGATGACATCAAGCTGAGTGTTACAATGACATGTACAAGGGACGAGATGCCATCCAGAAGGACCTGGAAAAAGTTTGGAAGTGGGCTCATGAGGTTCAACAAGACCAGTTGTTAGGTGCTGCAGCTGCCCCCTGAGCTGGGGCAACTCCCTGTATCAACACAGCCATGAGAGGATTGAGAGCAGCCCTGAAGGGAAGAACTTGGATTGCTGGTGGAGATGAGCCAGCAAGGTGCACTCACAGCCCAGAAGGCCAACCATATCCCTGGTTCCACCAAAAGCAGTGAAGCCAGCAGGGCAAAGGAGAAGATTCTCTTACTCTCTCCTCTGGTGAGACCTGACCTGGTCTCAGACTTTGATTATTTACTTGTCTAGGAGCCCTTACATCCTCATCTCGGCATTTCTATATGAAAAGTTATGCAGCTTCAGAAGTCTGTCTAACCTTGTGTTGTGGTTTAAATCCAGATGGCAACTAACTCCCATGTGGCTGCTCTCTTGTTCCCCCTACCCAGGGGGATGGAAAAGAGAATTCTAAAACCCATGGGTTGAGATAAGAAGAGTTTAGTTCTTGAAATAAAGTAAAAAGAAAAATAACAAGACCCAAACCACATTCACGTTTCCTAGCAATAGGACCATGCTGGTTTCAACATCCTAAGAGTATTCAAATTTTTCAAAATTCCCAATTGCCACTGTAATTAGCCCAGGGAAGGGAAAGATGTGGGAGAACATAGGTGTGATTGTTAATAGTTCCCACCAGATGGCTCTCGAGATTCAGAGGTGTTGCAGTGCCAAGCAGGCAGACAGGACTAGGCCCATGACCAGCAGATTCTATCACCTCACAAGCCATTAATACAAAGTACAACAAAATGATAACCTCAGCCCAGGCACCAAATGAGATAAACATCACATCAGGGGACACGCACTGCAATAAGCCATTACATTACACAACTCTGAGAACAAGGGCAATAGCCCTGAGACCAAATTAGGCTTACATGTGCAAGTAAATTAGTAATACTGTTAATTGCTTTCCTAAGAGTGTTTACTGTGAAGCTCAGAACTCTGGTACTTTCTACAGAAAATTTATAACTTGACAAACTGTCATGAAAAAATTTGAAAAGTCCATGACATTTGTGTCTTAGAATCTGATCTGTGTAGACAAGATTTTACATCAGCTTCATCTACAAAGAGCTAAGGAAGTTATTATAGCAGTCATAGTTGCACAGGAAAAGTAATGCTAATGACTGAAAAAAATCATAGATTTTACAGATTATAACATGAACGTCATAGTAATTATTTTATATGATAATTAAGTAAAACAACAGTTTTCACTACAAAAAAAATGCAATTAAACTAATAAAAAGAAATTAAGTACCACACAGTCACTCATGTAAATCAACCGTTTTTTTCAGCTCAGTCTTCCTCCTCTCTGTCAGAATGATTATGTTACTCAGATATTAATCAGGTATTTGTTAAAGATTTGATCTTTCTCTTCCATATTTAATAAACAATCATCTTGCACCGGTTGCACTCCTTTCTTGTAATATTGATGTTATGGGAAGGAGAGAAAAAAACCAAACCATATTTTTGTGCATCTAGTTTCTTAAATAGTGCTCTGTTGCGCTGGGTTTTTTAGTTTGGATTTGGGTGGGTGTAGAAGGAAAGAGAACATCACCTTTGCCTTGTCAATCAAAACCTGAAAATCTTGCAGCTTTCTTGCTTCCTCCAATGAAAGCCCTCCTTTATCTAAAGAGCTGAGATATTTCTCTTGTTCATTTACAAACTACAGTTTTATCTGCATAAAAATGCAAAAAAATTGTTTCCCCATTCAGCAAACCAAACATACACTATTCACAGATATAGTACATAGAAATTAGATGGTTTGTTGAAGTAAGTTAATATACTTTATATATTACCTCATATATTTATCTCTTAAAAGATTCTACCTCCTTATGCTACAAGTGGATTGGGCCAGCTTGACACATTGACTTGATGACAATAATTTGTCATGCATGCTCATAAATTGCTCAGTATTAATAGCCCTGCACACATATCGTCTCAGAGCACCATTATACAATAAACAGTGATACACATAATGTCAGATAAATTCAGCTATTTAAACAGAGAAAAAGAAGTTTAAAACTGTAGTTTGTTTAACACAATTCCTAAGAAGTAATGATAACCTAGTCACAATCTTCCCCAGGTTTTCATGCTTCTCACGATTCCCCAGCTGCCAAAGGCATTTATTGGACAACAGCAACAGTCTACGGATTTCCTCATCTTCTTGATTATACAATCTGGTTACAAACTCCATGGTATCTCTTTTAGATGGGGATGAAAGAGCAACAGAATTTATCTGATATGGACTTTGTCAGAGAGAAAACCGCATCCTTCAGGAGGCATCAATCCCATTTTTTTAATGAATGTCACTGCAAACAAGCCAGTAACTACAAAATATAATACTTTATTCGACTTGTCAAATTAAAATGTACCTCCTCACAACCACTGTACATTCATTACTATGAATATCACACTCTCTTTTATTTGCTAAGATGCAACAAAAAGAAGTTCCCCTGTCTCATTTTCACTCAGAATAAGATCAAGAAAGCAACTTAGTTCACCCAAAACAATTTGGTCTGTTCAGTACACCACCTGGGCCCATAAATTTCGGGTAAATTCTATGATGCTAAAATAATTCCTACTAAAATTAATGCCCATTGATAGAAGTAAATTTAAGTTTTACATAAAATCATTCATTCTAAAACATAGTTAATATTTATTATTTCTAAGTACCTTAGAATATCTCCTCTTGCAAATTAAAAAAATAATAATTACAATCTCTTCATGCAGTCTTTAGCTGAATTTAAATACTAGTTAACATCAGGAAAAAAAGTCATATTAAGAACTACAGAACTTAAGATGTCTCTTAAGATGCATCTTACTTATCACTATTAATACTGTTTTTAATACTAGTTTTCTGTAAACACCACTGTTACTGACTTCTTAATAAGTACTTTACTTTTCTTAAACTATTAATAACCAACACTTTCACCCAGTCCTACATGCATTTAATAATACAGGGATGCCATATAATGCAATTAATAATACAAGGGATGTTAAAAATTGTTCATCAACAAAGCATGCAGCAATTCTTCTCTAGGTATATAATGTTTGGGTTTTTTCAATGTCATACACTCCCATACTGTGATATGAAAAGCTATACTGAATATTTGCAGTACCCAGTGTTCACAAGCCTTTTTAGAAAGCCACTCTTGGGTTTCAAAAACAAGTATTTTATGAAATGCAAAATTTGAAATAAATATTGTAAAGTAATGATTTCATGGATGTCTCCACGACCTTATTTATCTTTTTACCTACCATTTATATAGCCATCTGGATACAATCCTGAGTAATGTGCTCTAGGGGAACGTGCTTGAGCAGGGACATTGGACTAGATGACTTCCGGAGCTCCCTTTCAACCTTACCCAGTCAGTCATTCTGGCATTCTGGGATTTTGTTATATAGTTATATATTCACCTATTCCTGCTTGTTGCTTTAGAGCTAATTTATGCATTAGACTATGACCTATGGTTATGGAATGGCACATGAACAGACAAATTCCATTTCAGATCAGGAGAGAATACAAAAAAGTAAAGGAAAAAAAAAAAAGGTGTAAATGCAGGAATTTCACTTTGTATATTAACAATAAGACTCCATTTAATTCGTGCTATTCATCTCAACAACAATTACTAGTGTTTTTCAGAAGTTTCTGATTCTGTAAGCATCCGAAGTTTAATAAGCCTTTTCACATACTGGTTGTATAAATCAGTGAAGAGTCTCTGAAAGAGTCTGTTGCTCTGACATCGATCCCGCTACCCATTAACTAGTGGCAAGTCGGGGGCATGGAGTTTACTGCTTAGGAGACTTAAACTGCTGACCTGAGGCTTTGGTTATTTTATTTCCATGTGCTATTTCTTCAATTGGCCCGACCATCGACTGGGAATTTTACTGGTTATTTTCACAGTGTCGCTCATTACTGATGCAACAGCCTTCCAGAAGAAACATGCAGAAGTATTTGTGCCCTTTAAAATCTATCCTTCTCTAAATGCATCAGCATCCTCCTTTCTTACCAGGTTAATTCAATAATTTCTAGATCCTGTATCAATCTTGATGGTCCTGCTGCAATACATACTAACACTAGAGGGTGGCAGCTACATGTAGCATAATCTAAGATAATACTGGCCACTCCAAGCAGGCTGTGATGACACCAAGGTATCTGTAAATCAAAGTAAGCTACTGAATAAGGATGAGAAAAATGTTCTGTAAAAACAGTTACATTCCCTCACCGAGAGAAGTCTCTTTTTGATCTCTGAATGCAGGGAGACAAAGTTAATAAAGTTTCCACAGAGAAGGAAGAGACTGAAATCTGCCTGCAGCTCTGCAGTTCTAAAATCAGTATCTCAGAGTAAGACAATAAATACTTCAGATTGCACTGCCAACATACAGCTCCCACCATAGCTTAGGAATCCTGCTACATTTCTGCAGCTAAGAGACAGGTGATCTAAAATACATTATATAAGCAGCACTTGTAGAAAACCAGGGCAAAGAATGTCTGTATCCTTCTTGGAAATCTTGGCAAAGATAACAGTGTACAAGAAAAACACTTTCCCATTAAGCTGAAATACCAAAGAAGAAATAACGGTGCTTCATACTGTGTCCACCCGTAGAAAGAAAGAAAGAATGAAAACTGAATAGCTAGACAGAACTTTAATTCCTAATGAAGCCTTGCTCCTACTGTTTATGCTTGCTAACCACAGCCAGCATCTCTGAAAAACCTAGAAGCTGTGCAAAAATAAGAAATCTCATCAGGCCTCACAAAGATGCCACATTTCTGAATATTTTCATTCCAACACTAGTCTCTTATGCACTAACTAGAGCAAAAAATTAGACATGCAGTATTTTACTTTGTCTCTTTTTCTTTTTTTTAATAACCACTCATGCCTCAGTTACATCTCTGTATTAGTTAACTGATCTTTTTCTCTAACATTTATTTAAGTTGGTTGACTTGGCTTACCTGCACAATAGGATGTGGCTCCCTTACAGTAAGAGAACTGACACTGCTCATCTTTCCTGATGTACAGCTATGTATTTTAGCTGGCACAGGAATATCTGAGTGGATGTGGTTCTCAAACTCAGGAAAAAAATGTTTTTCCATGTTCAGTGGCCATAGTAACTTCACCAAGCAGTGCACAGTGCTCCATTTCCAATTTGCTAGATGGTCTGGGGTGCTGCTTTAGTCCCAGTCAGCAGAGCAGCTATATTTACTGGTGCTCCACAGTCTTATCCTCATATTCATGGTACATTTCAGAGATCAGTCTTCTGCAACAAAGGGAAGCTGAGCATAGCAGTCTGCATCTCTTCAAAGAGTTCAGGGCAAGGGTGTCAATAATATATTACTTTGATCATTGTCTTCTCTCCTGATCTGAACTTACATGACAATGTGCACTTCCACGTCCTACTTCTTTTTGGATCCTGCATGAATTAAATGCAAAAGAACACTAAACAGAGCAACAGAGGACTGGTAAAGACTGAAAGAGTTTTTCCTGGAAATGTTAATAGGGCAAAGCAAAGAACAAAAAGAAGCACAGCTCTTCCCTGATTGCAAAGTTTTGCTGTCTCGGGTTTTCTGGGGAACCTGCAGAATGAATTGCCTTCTAATCCAGGCGGTGGGACAGACACTGAATAATCTAATACACTGGCTGATCACCTTGAAGTAATATGGCCAGAAAAGCTTGTTCCATTTCATGTTCCAAGGATCAAAGAGAGAAGGAACAGATAGACTGTGCAGGCTCACAAGATTCCCAGGCTCAGAGCTGTGGCAAGCCCAAAAACAAGCTGAAAACATTTGCAAGGGAAAAAACTCTGAAAGTTTTAAAGTAGTTCACAATCCATGTCTTTTATTTTATCTGAAAGCATATGGTCTAGGCTTAGGCTGTTAATAAATGTTTATAGCTACTAAGTCTCACCACCAACTTACTAAAAAAGCTGTATTCCCACTTACACTGTCAGCAAAAGACATCCAATGATATGTCAAGTTAAAAAAGTTCTCTTCAACAAGATTCTACTTTTAAAGGTAACACCTGTATATAGCTTTGTTTTGTATGACAAACAATAAACACTTTGAATAGTTCCACATAATTTTCCTAACATAATTTAAGTATAATCATACCCCTTATTTTTCCTCTCATTTGACATACACGTGATTTTTAACACCTATTTCCAATTACTTCATTGCTTCATCATACTGGGAAATTAATCTTAAGTAAATCCAAATAACATAATACTTTAATCAGAGAGTTTAAAGTTTGTTTGTAATGTTGCACATTTATGGCATCTCCTAATGCTCTTTGCATCCGATTGAGAGCAATGAGTCACAGAATCACAGAATCATTTAGGGTGGGAAGGGGAAGGGCCACAGGACTAAGTGCCATATCCAGTTTTCTTGAACACCTCCAGGGATGGTGACTCCACCACCTCCCTGGGCAGTCCATTCCAATATTTAACAACTCTTTCAAGGAATAACTTCCTCCTGATGTCCAGCCCGAACCTCCAACGATGCAGCTTGAAGCTATGTCTTCTTTTCCTGTTGCTGGTTGCCTGGGAGGAAAGACAGACCCCCACCTGGCTACAGCCTCCTTTCAGGCAGTTGTAGAGAGCTATAAGGTATCCCTGGGCTTCCTTTTCTCCAGAAACAACCCAAGCTCCATCAGATGCTCCTCATATGACTTACCTCTATACCCTTCACCAGCTCCACTGCTCTTCTCTGGACATGCTCCTCAATGACTTTCTTGGAGTGAGGGACCCAAAACTGCACATAGGATTTGAAGTGCAGCCTCACCAGCACCAAGTACAGAAGGACTATCCCTGTCCTGGCCCTGCTGGCCACACTATTTCTGATACAAGCCACACCCTCTTGACCTTCTTGTCTACCTGGGCACACTGGCTCATCTTCAGCCTGCTGCCAACCAGCACCCCCAGGTCCTTTTCCACTGGGCAGCTTTGCAGGCACTCTTCACCCAGCCCGTGGAGCTGCATGGGGCTGTTGCGACCAAGCATTTGGTCTTGTTGAACCTCATAAAATTGGCCTCAGTCCATCAATCCAGCCCAACCAAATCCCTCCAGCCGATCAGCACTCCCACTCAACTTGATGTAATTTGTGAACTTATTGAGAGTGCACTTGATCTCCTCATCCAGGTCATCAATAAAGATTTAAAAAGGACTGGACCAATACTAAGCCTCAGGGAACCCCACTAGTGACCAGTCACAAACTGGATGTAGCACCACTCACCACATCTCTCTTGTCCCAGCCATCCAGCCAGTTCTTAACCCAGCAAAGAGTGCACCTGTCTAAGGCATGGGCTGCCAGCTTTTCCTGGAGTATGCTATGGGAGACAGTATCAAACTTGCTGAAGTTCAGGCAGACAACATCCACAGCCTTTCCCCCCTCCACCAGGCGGGTCACTTGGTCATAAAAGGAGATCAGATTGGTTAGGAAGGGCCTACCTCTCCTAAACCCATGCTGGCTGGGCCTGAGCCCTGGGTTGTCCTGTATGTGCGATTGCACTCAAGATGATCTGTTCCATAACCCTCCTGGTCACTGAGGTCAGGCTAACAGGCCTATAATTCTCTGCATTCTTCTTCTGGTCCTTTTTGTGGGTGGGCACCACATTGGCCAACCTCCCACTGGCCAACCTCCCATTGTTTGGGACCTCCTGGTTAACCAGGACTGATTATAAATGATGGACAGATGACGGTGATATCCTTGGATGAATCCCACCAGGTCCCATAGACTTATGAGTGTCTAAGCGGCTCAGCAGGTCACCTGAATAGTAAAGAAGTTCTTCACATTCAGGTGGAATTTTTTGTGCATCCATTTCTGCCCATTGTATCTTGTCCTATCAGTTGGCACCACTGACAAGAGCCTGGCTCCATCTTCTGGCACTCCTAACTTAGATACTGATAGACATTGATGATGTTTCCTCTCAATCACTTCTTTTTATGGCTGAACAGGGCCAGCTCCCTCAGCCTTGCCTCATAAGAGATCCTCCAGACCCTTGATCAACTTTGTAGCTCTCCCCTGGAACTGCTCCAGGACCTCCATGTCCTGTCCTGAGGAACACAGAAGCAGACACAGCACTTCATGTGGCCTGACCAGGGCTGAGTAGAGGGGCACAATCACCTCCTTGACCTGCTGGCAATGCTCTTCTGAATACACCTGTGGATACTGTTGGCCTTCTTGGCCACAAGGTAGCACTGCTGGCTCATGGACAGCCTGTTGTCCTCCAGGACCCCCAGGTCTTTCTCCATAGAGCTGCTTTCCAGCAGTTTGGCCCCCTGCTTGGGCTGGTGGTCAGGGTCATCAATCTCCAGGTGCAGGACCCTGCATCTTCCCTTGTTGAATTTCTGAAGGTTCTTTTCTGCCCATCCCTCCATCCTGTCAAGTTCCCTCTGAAGGGTTGCACAGATCTCTGGGGTGTCAGACACTCCTCACAGCTTTGGGTCATCGGTGAACTTCCTGGGGAGGTATCTGCCCCTTCATCCAAATCATTGAAAAACAAGTTAAACAGCACTGGTCCCAGTATAGAACCCTGGGGGATATAGCTAATTACAGGCTTCCAGTTAGTCCTTGTGCCACTGATCATGACCCTCCAGGATCTGCTGTTCAGCCAGTAATGAATTCATCACATGCTGGAAGTAGTGAATGCTCCAGCCCAGCCTTACAGATGTTTCACAGAGGAGTGAGCTTGGTCTGGCACTGTAATGGTCTGATAAGTTTTACAAGTCCTCCTTTAAAGTCAGAAAACAGGACCACAGGAAGTAGAGTGACCCAGGGTGGTGTCCCCTAGAATATTTTACAGTACACAGAGTATGCCAGAATCTGTTTCTGTACTCATCATTTCTGGTTTAAAATATAAAGGGATGGATGGTGTTAGTCGTGTAGAAACACGGAGCATAAGGAGCACCTGTTCAGGAAGCAATCATCTCTAAGCAGTTGCTAAGCTTCATTATCTCTCTTCCTTAAAGAGGAGCAAACAGTGATCCTCAAAGTGGTGCCTGCCTCACAAAGAGTCACAGGAAAAGTTAAGAATTTCTTTAGCTCACTTTCCCACCAGCTCACTCATCTGGAAGCGGGAGGAAAAAGGAGACAAACACAGACCTCCCAATTCCTTTTGGCACATTGTACTTATTTTCATTGGCACACATGCCAAAGAATTCCACACACAATTGGAGTGTAATGATTGGAGATAATCACACAAGATTATGCCATCCTCATATTTCAGCAAAAACCTTTATAGACAAATAACAAGGACTAGTCAGAGAAACACTTGTTAGTGTTGCTACATAGACTTAGCCTTTCTCGAAGCACAATACTTCCAGTACTTCTGACCTTTTGGATCCACCTCCTCATCAGCTGCATCTTAGAGCCTGCATTTATCTCAGATTTAATTGTAATTCTGTGTATTTGCTAGCAACAAAGTAATTTTCAAACCTTAAAACCAGGCTTGATCTTGAGATAATATTTTCCAAAGGAAAGGTCCTTTGAGGTAAAAAAAATAGTTTGATCTGGTTTCTAGAGTTAAGTCTTTTTTACAGCACTTTCAGCACATACTTAAAACTCTGAAAATGCACAAAATAGAAATAAAATTTGAGAGCGAAAATTAGATTTTGATTACCTGCCTTTTTCAATCAGCTTAGCCTCTGTTGGAATTCCCGACTCTTCCCAGCTCCATTCTACAAGGATGTCTAGTTGTTTCTACCTGCTAGCACCAAAAAGCAGAAAAAACACCCTATCAAACACAATTCACTTGAATAAGATTCACTTGCTGCCCCAAGAAGTCTCTATATGTCAAAGCAGTAGGAATTAAACTTGATTCACCTGCTGATTAAAGCTCAAAGACAAGTAAGACAAATGAAGTGGTATGTTCAGCCTTCATAGCAAGACATTGTTGAACTCAAAAAAAAGTTCAAAATATTTCAATTCTCTCTTGAATGATCTACTGAACTTTAACTTGTCGCCCATGCTGAACTGATTTTGAACAGAGGGCCCACAGAGTACAACCACTGAACCAAATATTGCTATACATAGAATGTTGGTCAACAGGCATGACAGACAGATTTGTTAAACTTGCTAAATGTTGTCTTCCCCATTGTGTACCAGATGAAGGTCAAAGCTGCTGAGCTTCCCTGTGACCCCACAGAAGATCACTAAAGATATTTTTTGCATTTTTATTTAATAGAAATTTCCTCATGCATAAAAGAAGAGCCTGAAATTTCCTCATGGTAAACATTGTACAGCAAAAATATACACTGAATCAGACTTGAATTCACTATTTATATGACAACAAGTTATAAACACGGAACACAAACAGCATTTTGTGAATTATGGGTATATGGCAATAGAGTTGCACTACAAGGCAACTCAAACCACCTGACTAATCAATAAATTTGTTCTTTAAAACTTCCTCTTTAATAGCAGTGTTTTTCTATACTACCAGCACTTTCTTGTCCTTTCAAGCATTTTTCTGGCATTATTTTTGCCTGCACACTTTATGCACAAACTTTAGAGAGAAATAAACATGCACTTTTCTCCAACAAACATCTGTAAATGCATCTGTTCTCATATTCCAAATTTGGAATGCATATGAAATATTATTGATTAGCCTACCTTCATTTACTGAAATGTCACCCAATCCAAGCCTTTCTCAAAAACCTGTATGCAAGTAACACTGTTGTATTGTTCTGCTTCATTAAGTCATACCTGTTTGTTAAGCCAAATGCAAAGTTCCCTTAATAATAAAATACAATGGCTATAACTGAAGTGTGAAAATCTCCATTTTCTTTTTTGAAAGTGAGAAGCAGCCTGTTGAATGTACTCAGTTCTAAAGCTGAGGAAAAAAAGCAGAAGGAAGGATGGTGTGTTGCCCCTTCCCTCATAATTTACACACAGGGACCAAGTTACTCTTGAAGAACATGAATGTTTACTCATATTTATTTTGTTTGTCTCTCATAGGAGAATGGAAACCTGGATACAAAATGCAGGGTTTACCAAATGCTACCCAAGCCTCTTGATTACTTATCATAATCATAAAATTATCACCTACATTCATCAAAACACTTTTTGTTGCCTCAAGATCTTTTTTATGGGCACACACATCTGCAATCACTTCCCTGACTGCACTTAGATTGAACATACTTCGACAGCTGTGCTCCATCAGCTATCAACACCGGTCTTTGGAGCTGGGGTTTGGTGATGCACCTTGGGACTTCCTCCATCCTGATTTCAATGCAAAAACAATTGCATAAACAGCACTTTGTCAAGATAATGCAAAGCACTTGCATCCATGTCACTCTAAATTTCACTTGACATATCTTTCAGCTTACACCACCCTTTATGTAATTTTATGAACACTAAGTGCTCCCAGGAGACATTCCTCATTGCCAATCGTACACACCTCCACTAATTAGAGTAACTGCTTCCAAATACTGCAAAATGTTCTTCTAATGCTTCATGATGCATGCTGATATAACTTTCTCAGTTACAAAAAACCCTCAAAACAATAAAAAAATACACCAATATAGACAAACAAACAAGATAGCAACAACAATACAGCAAACAGTTGTTCCACTGCCTGGCAAGGAGCTAAAGGATCCATTGGGGAATGTATAGTAGAGGGTAGACTAAAGGTAGGGAAAGGCTAAAGGCAAAGGAATAGAGAAAGGGGAATGCAAAAGAGGAAGGGCAGGGAAAAGTTGAGGAGGGGCAGGAAGGATTAAAGAATCAGTTTGGCCTCAAAATGCAAATGCACTTGAAATGCATCTGCACACGCACCAACTGGCTGCGGATGTACAGGAATTTGCTATTGAGACCTTTGATACCCACATGCATCAAACATGGCCTCAGGTGAGAACGATCCAAAAATCTTCCCATGATCCAGGAGCAATATACCAATCAGAAAATGGAAGATAACAGTTTTCACTAAGTGTTGTGGCTTAATGTGGTTTGGCTTTTCGTTGGGGAGGGAGTTCACAAGCTGCAGAAGTGATTCCCTGTGGGAACTTTTGCAGCTCCCTTCTGGCCTGACAGAACTAACCAGCTGGCTATTTTTGAATATTGACACCCTGCTAAACCGCTTAAGCAAGCTGAACACGCCTCTGTGGAATCACATTTTAAAACGAACAGAGCCCAGGGAACGCTCTCTTGCTTGCAGCCTTGGAGCAGGTAATTGGCCGCTGGCCAGGCCGGGTCCCGCTCGGGCACGCAGCCAGCGCCCGGCCGAGACCGCAGGGCCATCCGTGCCCCGGGCCAGACACTGACCGTGCGAGGGCACGGCTGGAACCTGCAGGCACCAACGCTCTCTCGAGAGAGAGAAAAGGAAAGCGTGAAGACACGTAGAGGAGCAACACAGAGACATCAAGGTCAGTAATGAAGCCGTCAAATCTCAGATGGGAGGAGAATGAGGATATGCCTTAGTTTTGGGCTGAAATTCTCTAGTAAGGCTATGATGAAGATATAATTGATACATCGAACTTTTTCCCCCCGGTAACTCATGGTATGCATTGGGGAGATGTAGTGTTCAAACCACAGCTATCAGTAAAGACACCCGTGTTGAGCAAGCAGATGTTGAAGTAGCTGTGATCCAAAGAGAAGCTTAAACAAAGAGAGAGATGAAAGAGACAAGAAACCTTGCCCCAGGGATAGAAGAAGAAAGCCTCCGTTCCCAGAAATAAAAGAAGACAAATTTTTGTTTCTATACTAGAACAGATCACCCTTAGAATTGAACCCCAATAAACTGAAATGGCCCATGGTGGTAGTTGTGGAAAACTACCAAACCATCGGAGGGACTTCACGATTTCAGATCCGGGCGGCTGCTATTTGTGAAAATTAAAACCACAAGAGAACTGTTTCTTGTGGAAAAGTCTCCATAACATGGCAAGAGAGACTCCTCTCCCTAAGTAGACTGAAGAAAGTTTATTTTAAAAGTGATAAACTGACTGAAAATACCAAATTTAATCTCTATGTTGCCAGTAGGAAAAAGAAAGAAAAGCTGGGGGAGGAGAAGTGTTCTGAAGGTTTATTCTGATTTCTTATTATTTTTCTTTTAATGTTGTTATCAATTTTTCTTTATAGCCTTTAAAGTTTTGAGCCTGTTTTGCGCTCCTCCTAATCCTTATCTCGTGGCAAAAAAAAGAGGAAATAATTCTAATGGTCAGAATTAAACCCACTACATTTAGCCTGTGATTTTGTCCACTTTAAAATGATGAGTATTATTAAGGCAGGAGGTGGCAAGCTGGACTCTATACTATCAAAATATGACAAACTTTCATCTGTGAAATTTGTCCAGCCTTATAAACCAGTTATCCAGTCTACAATCTGAGCAATTTGGCTATACATCAGTTGCATTTTTTCTTTATGTGAAGGCACCAAAGTTAATCAAATTTATTTTACTTTTTTTTTAGCTAGAAGCTTGACGCTAGAACATAGAAATAAAATAAATCCACATCACACCTGTAATCCACCACTGATAATTTAATTATTCTAAAATTCCGTTAGTATTCCTCTACAGTCTCAACAAAGACCATTTCCACATAAGACTGGTTTCCTTCCCTGGCACATCTAAGTGACAAAGGTAACTGCACTTTTAAACTGTTTAAACTTTGTAACATGTTACATCTACATGTATCACATTTTCATTTGGTCAGGGACAGCTAAACTTCGCCCTTCATCAAAATTTTTACTCTTTTATGACATAAAAAGTACGAGACACATAGCATCCTCTAAGTGTCAGTGGTATGGAAAAAACAGATTTGCATCACAGTGCAGATCCATTCTAATTAATCAAATTAGTCTATGAAGGTTTACTGTTTAGAGAAGGAAATTAAAATTTTCTTTTAGACTATTCATCCTATTTACGGTTTGGTTTTCGTTTGGATTTTTGTTTGTCTGTTTGTTTTGTTTTGTTTTTTTAAGAATTCAGCAACAAAGTCAAACCTGTTGGCAAAACCAGGATTGAAGGGTACCATGTAGGAACCAAAGGTAGATTTACCATGTAGGAAGTAAATGTCTGAGGGTTTTAAAAACGCCTATTGCAAACCAGCACATGGAATTATCTTCTATTGTACTAAAATTCAGATACTCCCTCTCCACAACAAGTGTGTGAATGAATGAGTAATATATAATTACCTCTTCCTAGCCTGGTATCTTATTCCATTAATCTGATTTTTCACAATATAGATACCTCCGTTTGGTCTTTTATGATTTTGCCATTCACTACTTACCACTTTAGATTACTTCAAGGCACAAAATGTTTCAGGTTTTTCAGATCATACCCATTTGCTTGTCAGTCACTGGACATACTTGTTTCGCAATACAAAAATCTACGAATTCTGGCAGGTTTTGGTTTGTTGTAATTTATCAGTTCAAACTTTTAGATAATTTTAAAAGCATATTCTATAATTATTTTCCAAGTAACTAGAAGACACTAAAAACAGAAAATTTATTTGAATGAAACCATCACATACATAGGATCCCTTATTATCTGGAAACAAGTTATAAAAACTGAAAAATCGAAATGAAAAAGGGGTGTAAAGGATGGGAGGAAAGTGATTATCCCATTCTGAATCACTTCGGACAGCAGAATGAAGCACTGTGATCAATAAACATCATTATTATCAAGTTTCAGCAAGACAAGGAGTGTTTAGAATGAGCCATGGAATACAAAAGCTTCAGGCCAAGCAGGAATTCTTGCAGTGCAGAAGTCTTCTGTGTCAAAAGGAGCTGTGGTGTTTTACTGACAGCTTAGAAAATTATTAACAGCCTGGTCTGCTGCTTAAAAATATATTATCTATTTATACTAGTTGAAGGTCTGTGTGTTCTGCAGCTTCAAAAGAGGTAGCTCTGATTTGACTGAAACCTGTGGGCATGAGATGTAAAGGACAGGTAATCTGCCAAAGGGGAAGATAGATTAAAATGAAAATAGCCAGGTTATGGAATATAATCAAGATATGGGATGCTCTGATTTCTTGATTTTCACAGTTTAAACATAAGAACTAATAGCTTTGAATCTGTATGTTATACTTGAGGAAGGATGTCCAAAGAAGAGCAATGGAATTGTTTAAAGGTCTTCAGATCAAGCCTGATGACTGGGTGAGGGACCTGGGGTGATTCAACCTGGTCAAAAGGAGGTTCAGGGAAGATCTTAATCACTCTTTAACTACTAAGCAAGGCAGGTGCAGGACTCTTTTTCCAAATAAGAAATTATAGGATGACGGGAAACAGCATCAGGTTGCATGAGGGAAGGTTTAGATTGGATATTAGGAAAAAATTCCTCACTGAAAGCATTGTCATGCCCTGGAAAAGGCTCCCCAGGGATGTCAGTGGTGGAGTTGCTGTCTCTGGAGGTATTTCCAAGACCTATAGGAACATGTTTTAGTGGAGGACTTGGCAGTATTAAGTTTATGGCTGGACTCAGTCTCAAGATCTTTCCACTTTAAATGATTCTATCATTCTAAGGGGGGAAAAAGTTAATGTTATTAACTAACAGTTGGTGAGCAATGGTTTTTGTAGAACACCAGATGCTGATTCCCCAAAGTACATCTTTCAGGTGCTTATGATATGAAGAGAACTTTGCTTTCTATAGTGATGGCAGCATAAAGATTGGAGGTCACGTTGTTTGTGCATGTAAGTGGTATCATAATCATAGCACGTGGCTCTCCTTGAATTTTCTAATTGGAGTCCATTTCTCCGTCAAGCATGCTCTCTTGGAGCATGGGAGAAAGGTGTGCCCTTATTTTTTTTCTCC
This sequence comes from Donacobius atricapilla, assembly GCA_013397315.1. NCBI lineage: Eukaryota > Metazoa > Chordata > Aves > Passeriformes > Mimidae > Donacobius > Donacobius atricapilla. The sequence goes on from WBMY01016137.1 coordinate 134,421, forward strand.
CAAACAAAAAGCCATCATACCACAGTGAAAACGGCTTCCTAAATATTTCACATGAAACTGTAGCTGTCAGTGAGGTTATGTTCATGCCAGTGAAAGAAGACCTCGAGAAAGCCTAACAATTCAGTGTGAACACTACTGTATTCAGGACCATAGGGAGCGCGGTTTAAACAGACGGTGATCTTTGGAAAGCGCTGCCTGGGGAAACTGCTAAACAGGAACACAGGGTGCGGTTTCAGCCCTGCCATCCCTTCTTCTTTCGGAGCTTTGTAGGTCTGAAACTCTGCCAGCTGGGACAAGACTGTTTCCTAAAACTTGTTAATCCCTACTCTTCCAGCGCCTTTCTCGCGGAAACCTGCGAGGAGCAGCCGGGAGAGGCGGGGGCTCCGGAACAGCCCTGCCCGCTCCCCTGCCCCCGCTCGCAGAGCCCAGCCCAGTCTGCCCAGGACAGAATCCCTGGGCCAGCGGCTACTCCCGGGATACAGTCGAGGCTGCCCGTAAAGCTTCTCCTCTTTTAAAGAGCTCATCTGTATCGGTGACTAGCAGTTAGACTTCTAATCTAACTTAATCTAATCTAATCTAATCCCACAGTTTGGACAGGAGCACTCTTTGCTGGGTTAGGAACTGGCTGCATGGCTGGCCCAGAGAGTGGTGGTGAACGGTGCTGCATCCAGCTGGCAGCCAGTCACTAGCGGTGTCCCTCAGGGGTCTGTGCTGGGGCCAGTTCTGTTCAATGTTTTTATTGATGGCGTGGATGAGGGTACTGAGTCTTTCATTAGAAAATTTGCGGACAACACTAAGATGCGAGTGTGTGTCGATCTGTTGGAAGGTAGGAGGGCTCTGCAGAGAGACCTGGAATGGCTGGATGGATGGTCAGAGTCCAGTAGGATGAAGTTTAATAAATCGAGGTGCAGAGGGCTGCATTTTGGCCACAACAACTCCCTGCAGCGTTATAGGCTGGGCACGGTGTGGCTGGACAGTGCCCAAGTGGGAGGGGACCTGGGGGTTCTGGTGACAGCAGCCTGAACATGAGCCAGCAGTGTGCCCTGGTGGCCAAGAAGGCCAATGGCACCTGGCCGGTATCAGGAATGGTGTGGCCAGCAGGAGCAGGGAGGTCATTCTTGCCCCTGTACACTGGTGAGGCTGCACCTTCAGTGCTATGTCCAGTTCTGGGCCCCTCAGTTTAGGAAGGACGTTGAGATGCGTGAGCACATCCAGAGGAGGGCAACGAGGCTGGTGAGGGGCTTGGAGCACAAGCCCCATGAGGAATGGCTGAGGGAGCTGGGGTTGTTTAGCCTGGAGAAAAGGAGACTCAGAGGTGACCTTATCACTGTCTACAACTCCCTGAAAGGTGGTTATACTCAGGTGGGGGTTGGTCTCTTTCTCCAGGCAGCAATTGACAGAACAAGAAGACACAGTCTTAAGCTGTGCCAAGGGGAATATAATTTGGATATTGGAAAAAGTTTTTTATGGAAAGGGTGATAAATTCCTTCAATTATCTACCCAGGGAGGTGGTGAATCACCAGCCCTGGATGTGTTTTTAAAAAGATTGGATGTGGCACTCAGTGCCACGGTTTAGTTGAGGTGTTAGGGGTGGATTGATCTTGATGATCTTGAAGGTCTCTTCCAACCTAGTGATTCTGTAATCTAATCTAGTCTAATCTGATTCTGTAATCTAATCTAATAGGTTTTTTCCTACAGTCTCCTGTAGTAAAATTCTAATTGTCTGCAAGGCAAACTGAAACATAAACTCATAAATCCACTTAAAAAGTGTTTCTCTGAAACTACCTGTCCATGGATTGCCAACACCTGTCACATGCTCTGTGCCTGTACAATGTTCCCATTAGAGGGATCTTGCTGTCTATGCCTCCCATTTGCTCAATACATATTTATCATCATTAAAAACGAGCCTAACTAAAAAGTCCAATAAAGCAAAAGAAAATACTAACAGTGAGGATGTGGAACTAGGTTTTTATTTGCAGAAAAGCCTAAGTATTTATTTCTTTGCATGATCTAGATGTAGGTGGTTTCTTAATGCATAACTGTTTCTTATTTACCTATTCAAGGATGTTAGGACATGAATGTAACATGGACTCAGAGCTCAGGTGGGTCAGGTGAATACTTGAAATGTGCCACTATTCCCTCATTAGGTATGGCAAAAATATAGACAAAAACCTGTATTCTCTCATGACTGATATTTAAGTTGATCATTTTGCACAAAGTAATTCTAGATGTTTAGTCCCAGGTTTGGTTTTTTTTTTCCTTTTCTGACCCTGCTGTACACAGGTTACTACAAACCAGATGATATGCTGGTCACTGGCTATTCAAACTCATTATTCCATTCCTGCAAATTAGTAGTGTTGCTAACAGGTATAGGTATTAGAAATCCTAGTGAAATCTAGCAAAAAGAGTCTATTGGTCATGCTCAGTTGCTCCCAGAAAAGTAACTGCTTATCTCTTCACATATTTACTAATTGTATATCAAAAGTACCATTACCTTCCCTCATAATAGATTTACTTCTGGGCCTGTCCAGAGTGTATCCAGATCCAACACAGCAGGACAAATTCATTCAGATTTCTTTTCAACTTGGAATCAATCACCAAATTATTTGGAAATTCTTGAAGATATTAGCTACATGTTGCAAAGTATGGGGCAGGGTAAAAGAGGGGAAGGCCGCCACCTCTACCTTGTCCACCTTATCAAATTAGTTGTCTGGAAGGGCAGTGTTTCCATGGGAAGATATATCATAGGTTAAACTATCTCTGTATTCCTGTCTATTTTGTGTTAGAATTAAGCAAAATCATGAGCAAAAACAGTTTCTGGTAATTTCAAAGTTGCCATTTAAAAAAAGTCTTAATTTTTTACAGTGCAAGCTGGTTAAAGAAATAAAACATTCACAACACAAGATTGTCCCCTAATGATTTGTATAAGAATTAGAGTTTCTTAAAAAGGTGTATTTGTTCCAAAACAAGAAGGAATTATGCAATGTAAAAATTGGATTATGAACAGTAAACAGACTTGCAGCACTGGAAAAATGGATTATCTTCTGTCCAAAATGGGTCCGTTTTTGTATCCATATGGTAATCATTATGTATATTCTCAATATTTTGCTTACTCTCGTATAATAAAAACTATTTCACTTCAGCTGTTTCTTTAGCACACTTATGTCTCTTGTTAGATCATTCATATGCTAATGCAGCCAAAAAAAATCTATTTTACAATGCTCCAGAAAGGTTACCTATCCTGTGTGGTTCATCAGTCACTCCAATGATGAATCTAACACAGATCTTCCATTGACACTTTTAGGTGTTCAGTTTGTCCTGTGTAATATATTTCTACAGCAGACCTACCTGTGTTATGGTATGAGACTTAACCATCATCCTACATTTGATGCTCTTCAATATATCTGTGTCTCAAACATTTTTTAGGTCAGCATTGTGGCCTCGTTCCTCAGTGATAGGACAAGAGGAAACAAGTCGCCTCAAGAAACAAGAGGCTGCAGATTAGAGGTTTTGATTGAGTAACAGGAAAAAATTCTTCATTGAGGGAGGGTTGACACTTCTGAACACTGAAAGGGAAGTCACCATTCATTAAGGCATTTAAAAGACCTGGACATGTGATTAGGGACGTGGTTTAGTGGTGAACTAGGAAGTGTTAGATTAAAAGTTGGACTCATTGATCTTAAGGCTCTTTTCTAACCTAAATGATTCTAAGATTCTGAATCTATGAATTCTATGATTCCATGAATATCTGAATAGCTTCGTTATGTTTAGAAATATAGGCAGTGTTCAGTCGATTAAATTTAGGGTTGTATATTACCTGTCAGTTTGATCTAGCTTTTAAACATGTCAAAGTAGGAGTTTGTTGAAGTGATGTTATAAATAGTATTACTGAAACTTTTATCTGAAAAGGCTAATTGACTAAATTATAATTGCCACTTTGTAATGATGCTATTATTCTTTATGCATGTCAGGTGATGGATAGAATCCACCAATTTTTAGCAAAAACCAGTTTGGTGCGGGTAACTCTATTTCTCATTATAATCTCAGCAACTGCAAAAGTATTTTTTATCACACACAAAACCTGAGCAGGTGACAGATTTTAAGTCGTGTTGTAAAACTTAAAATAGAGAATACTTTTCCTTTTAAAATCTTTTTTTTTTTCCTCCCAGAATCTACAATGAAACTGTTAGATTATGAAACACAAAGTTCATCTGCACAAAGGAGCACAGAGAGGACAGTGATGGTCAGGAAACCCTTACAGCTGAATAAGAAAAACCGGAGCACTCTGATCTGACTTCTTCCAGGGCTGACACAGGAGAACTATCAGCCCTATTGTCTGTGTGGTGAAAGCCATCGAGGTCAGTCAAGTGGATGGGCTCTCTGTATCACCTTACAGACCAAGAGAGGGTTACTGCCTGTGGGATACATCTTGGGATTCTGCAAGACATTGTATTAAATGCTTTGAATGGAAAGCAAAGACAGGGAAAGGGGGTATTAAGGTGTTTTGAGGGTGAACAAGAGTAAGGAGATAGAGAGATAATGGTATTTAGGGGACTGCTTGCATGTGAACAGGTTGCTGCTCATCTGGTCATGCCCTTCAATTGGTCAATGCATTCTATCCTGTCTTCTTCTCAAAATCCATTTCTATTTCCTGCATGAAGCTCTCTCTACTCTACACAGTAATGTTCTGAGACAGTGAGTATAGGATGATCACTAGTTGTGCAATCACCATGTTTCTTGGTACCTTACTACAGTCACTGGATAAATGAGTTTTATGTCTTTGTTAAAACTTCTGTGAATTTTTTTTCTCACGTCTTGGGTTGTAGATCCAGGATTATTTGTGACTACATTATTTGGAATTTCTACTGCTTTTACACTTAAGGAAATGTTAGTACTAAGATGTCAGCTAAAATTGTGCATTATAGAGTTATCCGTTGAAAATATGTATGTGTGGATAGGAATTAAGCATTGGTTATTAGGCAGGTGATGTGGGTGTGTTTTGCACTTCTCTCCATTATCTTCCTTTGAGGTCAGTTTTACCCATTTGTTTTCATTGTTTCTATTGTGAGCATTCACATGCACATACTTAGCCCACATGTTTTTTTCCCATTCTTAGCTACTCACACCTGAGCACCACTAAACTGATCCTTCTGCTTCAGACTTTCCTCATTTTTGTTTTCAGTCATGAGTACAGCTACACTGCCTACCAGGATCCCTTCTATGCATGCACACATATGCTTCTGGACAGCACTGCGGTATTCAGCAGCGGGCCTGAAAAGCCTCTTCGTTTGTTGATAACGCATGGAGGATCACACTTTAAAATAAACTATAAATACCTCCTAGAGCCAGTAGGGGTTTGTGTTTATCATTTAGCTTTCCTGAAACTTTGCTGAAACTGATGAAATCACTTGCTGGGACTGGTCAGATCTTTGCTTCTGTGATGTTGAATTGCCTTGATCCAGGTGCATAATAATAATAATAATAATAATAATTAGATGCTATATGTAATTTATGTAAAATTTAAACTATAAATAGTTGTTCTGATTATATCTCTATATATAACTTGACAAAATATGTGCCTTTTTGCTCTATGGATGGAAGTACTAGCTTATAAAGTCAATTGGAATTCTGTCATTGACTACAGTGGGGCTAGAACTATTCAAAAAGTGTTATAGGTGTCTGAATGAGCCTCAGAAGGTCTGCAAGTTTTGTCACTGCTTTCAGAGATTTGTGTTTTATAAATGTCGTGAATTATCAGCAGCACTCTATTGTGTTTTTTAACTTTGATTTGGGAGCAGAAATACATACTTCTTAGAAGTCTTGAGTGCTAAGTCTTTTCTAAGTGTAAGAAATCAATGATCCTCTAAATCACTTGCCAAAGCAGTGTGATTCCACCGAAGTGATACAATTTATTGCCAAACTTCGCATGATGATATACTATTAAAACATTTCTATAAAGACATTAGCAGAACAACTTGACTTATGTAAAAATATATGAAGTAAGTTGACACCTTTTGGAAAGTACACACAAGTATTTCCAAACAACAGCACTCCAAAGAGTGACAATTTAAGGCACGTGATTATTTTGCAACCTTTGTTACATAAATCTCTGACAAGACCATGTATTTGTAATACATAATTTCATATATTTCAATAACTAGGTTCACAGCTCAGAGAGACAGAATTCATCTCAATGCAGGCAACACTTCTGGGTATTTTTAACATTACTAGATCATAGTGCAGCGTAATAAACATTGTCAAAAAGAACTTTATTCATGGAGCAAAATATGTCAAAGGAACATCAAATATTTCTTCATTTAATCTTTTTGTAATAAGGTACGCCATAGTTACTTATTAAATAAATAGCAACTGTGGAATGCCCAGCTTTCCTTTTTCTGACAGAGCATGTCACAAAAAAATTTAGAGACAAAGTTTTTAGGGAAATAGGAACTGAACTGGCCTCACCAGACGTCAACGAGTTATCAACTGATCATTCCAATCTAATAAACAAGGGCAAAAAACCCTGATACCTGCAGCCATATCCTCAGCAGCTCTGAATTTATATTGCTGTGATATAAGTTAGTGGTGCTTGACTGATTAAAGTGTGCTGAAGAAGTAACCAAACACTTTCACCCATAGGTACACATACCACAGGAAATGTGAATGTACAATTAAAGAGAATGCAAAAAAAGAAAAAAGTATGACAAATGATCAGCTGTTATAACCTGCTTTTTTGTATTTACCCTGGTAGACACTGGAAGCAATTGCCCTTGGCAAAAAAAGGAACTATAATCTACTGTTTTATAGCTATGAGTATATTCTCAAATGTGGAAACTGGGGACATGGAAGTTTTTTTCATCCCATTTCAAAGTGAGAAATTATAACAAAACCTTGCTGTAACATCAATTCTACTGGAAAATCTCTTCCAGAGGCATAAGAGCTTCAGGAATTATGCAAGATATTCCAGGGAAAGGTCTCTTCACTATCAGAATGGTCCATTTTATCCTTCAATCTTTCAGCTGTAGTAATGCAACATATAGAAAATGCCTAGGGCCTTTGAAACAGAGAGGCAAGCCCTTTGTATGTGGACTCTTAATTTCTGTTGTTTGAAATGGTGTGATGTTTCTCTCTGTTTTGTAATATTACTACCCACAGCCCCCTCAAAAACATACAGGGTCCTGCTGACTTTTCACAGAGACTGCTGTGTTTGTAAATATGGTGGTGTCTATGGATCCTCTTTTCTTTAGCCTAAAAGCTTACAAGAAAAATTAAAACATATCCTGTGATTTTCAGAATCGCATACTCTTCTCTGTGCAACACTTATGTGGTGAAAACTCCCATCTGTTGGTGACAATTTACAAATGTTTCCTTGAGGTAGCCTGTACAAAAACAGATTGGTAATGGTCTAACAAGCATGCAGAAAGCACTCCACAGTATGGTTCTCTTTCTGACTGAAGTACAACAATGACCTCTGTACGATGTCAATAAGAAATGAAAGTTTTATTTCAAAGCCAACACCTGATGAGCATTTTGCCAATTTTGGTGTTGGTACTTCAGCATTATGCCATGAGACAGGAGGATGGATTTTGGCACATTGCACTTTACCTGTACTAACATTTGGGTTTAGTCATGGTCCTGTTACATATCTTTGCCAATTACTAAAATACTTGTTCAAATTATAATATCTAGAAGAGCATTAGTATGTTCTACTTCATCAAAATAGTATGTTCACATGTACTCAGTTTCACGAAAATTGTATTTACTTTATTGAATTTTAGCAAGACTAGCTCTGGGTGATGAAGCTTTCCAGTTAGGGACACTGATTTGAATCATTGCCCAAGGTGACAGCCAAACAGGCAGCTGCTTGTGGGCTGATACCAAAAGAACCACTTCTCTGAATCTAGTCTCTAGAGGTGCACATTTTGTATCTGTCTAGGTTTGTATATGGTATTTGCCATCACATCTCTGCAATTTCCATCAGCCTAACATACAGTTTTAGCATATAGGACAAAGATAGAAAAAAGATGTGGGCATGAGTTTTCACACATTGCTCCACTCTTCTGGGCTGTCTGGGTAAATCTCAGTTTTGATATCTGACAGAATCATCTCAAACCCATTCAAAATCTGGGTAGGTAGAGTGAAACAATCAGTAATTCCTGTAGATAAAATAAAATTTACCATATAAAGCTGCTGTCTAGGATCCAGTCTAAAACAATTCAGATACCTTCCTGAAGGTGACTGCTATTTACAAATGGTTTACACTGACATCAAATAGAAAGTAGGAACACATTAGGATCACAGAAGTGGCTAAGCACCCTCCTTCTATTAATGTCATAGAACCTTTACAATTTATACCACTGAAGATTGCAAGCCAAAATTTCAAGACTGGAATTATCCTAGGTAAAATGGCCTGAGGACTATACACAGGCATATAGTATTATACATATGAGAGGTCTAAGAGTTTTCACTTTTATTTCATCTTTGTCTGAGTTGGCTTTCACTGATGTGTCCAGCTGTCTTCAAGGTGATGTGGATCTAATTCATATGCAGTAAGTGTCTAGTGCAATCATAACGATCATTTGAGAGAAAACCACGAGCAAAAAAAAAGGACATTCCTAATACAAGTAGGTATATACATGCACAGTAGTCAAACTGCCTCTGTACAATACTTTGAACCATCAACATCCTGAGTCTTTGTGGCACTTAAACCATGTGGCAAAATGCAGAACACCATCTGAGAAACCACTATCCTGATCAGCTGTTGAAAGTGATATACAAATTAACAGGATAATCTAACAGTATTTGGAAGGTGTCTTCCAAAGCAGCAGTAAAAATGACAAATATTTACACTTCTGTCTGAGTGAGGCTATTTAAAATAGAGCAGCTTAATTAAGAATAATAAATGAATTGCCTGTGACCACGCAAATTAAAATTCTGAGCTAATTCTGGATGTTCTTTCATTCCAGTGCTACTAAGTTGAGGGAGTGAAGATAAAGGAAAAATATGGCCCTCCTGAAGTACTTGATTAAATTTCAAGATGCCAGGACTCTCCTCTCCCTGGAAAGTTTTACACAAGAGCTAGTATTCCACAATTACTCAGTGACACAAATATTCAAGAACAGGAAAATATTTTTCTTTAGCTTGCACTTATAAAAGGCACTGATCCATCTCAATCGGAGTAGACTTAGCAGGGAAGAGGCTAACCATTGGCTTCTACTTTAATTTCATATAGCATAAATACTTAATTCCATTACTGAAGCAGCAAATGCAGCCTATTCCTTTAAATGTATTTATGGCATAATGGCGTAATAAACCATCTCCATGTAAAAAACACCAAGGATTTACCATTTGAAAAGATTCTTGGTTTAGCCCTCCAAAAATAATAGATCATTTGTAACAGTCTACATGAAAAAATAACAAGGAGTTGTAACTCCCCTTCACTGTGCACCGTTTTATTATGAATAAGAACTTAAAAATGTAAGTGCAGCAGAAAAGCTCCAGTGTTTCTGACATCGCAGGACCCCACTCCCTTTCCATCTGAAGCCATTCTAGAGAAGATCCTATGAATCAATAGGTTGCTCTCTATTTTTACAAAAGCCTGTTGTTCATCTTGTTCTTTCAATTAAGTCCTGGCTCACAACTGTGTTTCCTCCTGTTCCAAGGAATGTGGAGGGACATGGCAAGATGCTGGAAGAGATGCCAGCTTCTGAAGCTTAGGGTGATGCAGAGGTTTTGGCCTGTGGAAAGAACGCCGGCTTTGTACACGTCTGGCTGCGGCAGACCTGTAATTCCCTTCTACATCAAGCAACATTTTCTTCTCTTGCGGCTCCTTCATGTAAGAGTCTTCCAGCCCTTCAAACATAAGCAGAGTGTTCTCTTCTTGTGAGTTCTCTGACTTGAAGCTAACTTCAGAACAATAACCTGAGTTTACTGTCTCTTTGTTATTCATATCTGTACCTGATTCCCAGAAGAGATCAGGTACATTTGGGTCACATGAAGCAATGTACTCAGAGACAGCAGAAAGAGATATATTCCCTCTGTTTTCCAATGAAGAATAGTTTTGTGTCCAAGGCATTTGAAGACAAGAGGGGAAGAAGTGGAGGGGATTCACTGAAACACTTCCATTTTGGTTTAGTTGATCATCTGAAGAGGAGTATTCTGTCATTTCAACATCATGGTCCATATCACCTAGAGAGCACAATTAAATAGAAACATTTGTTTTCTATTTGTACACACTTCATCTGTTAGTATGTTGGTTATTGGGCTTTGGTTTTGGCTATTTTTATAATAGTCTTCTTATGAAAGTGAGTAGTTTAGGATTTTTTTTTTTCCTGAAGAATGCTACTCTGTATCCAATTCTATTTTGGACAACCTGAAGGGAATCAACTAAAGTTCTTATCCTTGCTGAATATCAGGCAAAACTTAGCTCAATGTTTAGGATGAACAACTGCCTGTTTCAGATAGTTAGGAGATTAAGCCATTTTCTGGTCACTAAGATGTATCTTTACCTTGAAATAGTCCTGATACTCAGCAAGGAAATATTTCAGAAATTTTTGAAACAAGTTGCACTCTTTCAATGAAGCAGCAGAAGATTTGACTCCAGGGAGTAAATCTCCTATTGATCAGAACCTATGATCAGTTTTCTATATACATTGGGTATGTAGAGAAACTTAATATTTCCTTTATTGGCTTCCAGTTTCCATTGTTTTTTAAAACCTTTTAATTGAAATTGTAGTATCATTCTCTTATTGGGAGAATTTTATTAAGAAGATCATTCAGAGGACTGTTTCAGACAGTAATCAAGGTGTATGCTTATTAGCTTGGGAAATCTAACTTTGCCAAGCACTTATTAAGAAACACAGCAGTTAAAAATCCAGTGATTTTGACATATCAAAGATATCCACAAATGAACTTCCACATACCACTTCCTAATAATAAAGTACATTATAAATAAAGCAATTAAATGGAGGAAAAGAACAAAAACCAGCAAGAAAATGTTCTGCAGGTCATATATCAATATTCTGTGACTATGTTCTTAGTGGAGAAAAAAAAGTGAAGAGAATTTGAATGTAGATAAGTGTCAAGGTGAAATTTTCCTTTTGGAATGCTGCTCATTACTCACACTTTTAATCAGGATATTGGACTGTAATTCACAGTCCTTTAACTAATCTTATGTTTATTTTAAAACGTCATTTAAAAATAAACAAAGATGCATTATTAAGAAACTGAGTACTGAAACCAAACACAGATATTCAGGCCACTCCAGTAAAGCAAGTGATGTGCTTCCTCTAGTTATGCTTGAACTAGCACATGTTCAGAAGGGACAGAAGCCAGAACAGAAGAAAAATGGAACTTCTTTTTCTATTTCTTTTCAAGTGAAATTCTTCTTATGTCAAAATTAGCAGTATTCAGTCTTAGCTTGAGGTATTTGTCTGAGCAAAGTTTCATCAACCCGCTACAGAATACTTTCAACTTACTTTTTTTTTGGTTGGTTGAGGGTTTTTTTGTTGATGCACAGAGAACACTAATATATACATTTGTGACCATGGATTCCACAAGTGTATTCACGATGACACTGACTTTTGCACAAGCCTTGCAGGGCCCTGTGTTCTATTCAATTCTCATATCTGAACTGTGGACCAGACCCACCTCGTTTGAAGCACTGCCTGACTTCATTATAAAAATGAAGGCTGATTTTATGGTGTGGAAAATTTCCACACAGCAGAAGTTAAAGGGCAAGCAACTGGGATATTAACTTATACTCACAGTCAATTTAATTTTAAACCTAAAACACATTAGAACCAACAAGTTATTTGCTGCATAGAAAGCTAAGCCTTTTTGTACTTTCAAAATCAGGTATGGACTAAGATAAAGTCACAGTTTAAGGATAAAGCTCTAAATGGAATTCTGCTTCTCCACAATTCAGTTGTGTAATATTCCCACAAGTAAACTCTGATGCATTTTAGTAAACATGATTCATTTTAAATCCCTTTCTTATGTAATTTAATGGTACATCAGTAGTGTCACTGAATAGTTGTATTGTAGCAGTGGGACATTTCTGCTTCCTGGACACTGGATAAATAATCTGGACAAATGTTCACAGCTAACTCACGGCGTCTTAGCAACAGAGTCAAAAAATTTTGTTCCTTTTAGTGAATTCAGGTAGCAATTTTGTCATCTAGGACTGACTAACCAGGAAACCTGAAGCCTCTTGAAAATGTGTGCCAAATATTCTGGTACTTGGAATACTATTTTCTTGACATTTAAAATTTTAAAGCAAAAACAAAGAGAAGGACCCTTATCTGCTGTAAAAGTAGCAAGACATTGGACCCCAAATAGTTGAACAGCTCTTCTGCAGAAGGAAAATAGAAAGACATTTTGTTAATTAAGTTGGAGGGAAATAAAAGATGTTTAGTTGTGCAAAGAAATCAGGAAAGAAAGAGATTTTCTGAAAGAAGAAATAACAGAAAAATAAGTTTACTTCTCAGGTTCTATAAGAAGTCTGGTTAAATAAAAAAAGGTGATAATATCTTCTAAAATATTACATATGTGTTGATTCTGGGAGAGAAGATCTGGGTCGGTCCTCTGGGCCATCTGCTAACAGGAAGGAATCTGTTGATTTATTGCTGAGCCGGATTGGAGTGAGCCGTCTGAAGTTGTCTGGAGAATATGGGAGCTGCACTCGGGCCCTTTGTGATGGTACCACAGTGTCTTCACTAGATAACCATGGTGAGAACTTCATGTAGATACTTTGGTCATCATCAGCTGAAAATACTGGGTTATCAATTCCTAAAAAAAATTCATGAGTGACAAAAAAAAGTAATCAAAATAATTTCTTGGTAATACAGCAAGATGCTTTATAGAAGGAGAAGGGCTGTTGGTAAAAATGGGCTGATACCCTGGTATGGGTGTGACTTAAGTCAATACACAGACCATTACACACACATATACCTTGGTTTTTCCTAGATATATATTGGATTTCAATTAAAGAGAAAAACTGGTTGTCACATCAAATTTGCAATTATGTTAGTGATATCTTGAGACAAAAATAAAATCAATAAGAGAAATAATCAGTTCACAAGTGTTAAGCAAGAAAAAAAAAGCACAGCATAAAATAACTGCATAAAATTCAAATCAAATCCATAGAAAAAGAAATAAGATATGGGAAAGAAAAAAAACTTCACCACTCCATAAGCAGATGAGTGTGACATAGCTATGGCAAGCCACAAAACAGTCAAAAGTAAGATGTAGGTGGCTCTTCATCCAGATATCAAATTTGATGAGCTTTTACATAAATATTTTGCATCTTGCCATCCCCTTATTTCTGGGTATCTTTATAGATACTCAAGCACAGTCATGAAATTTGTCATGAAACAGTGTCATGCATAAACTGCATTTAAGGGTGTCTGCCACAAGAGTACGGACACAGGTGTTTTTCTTCACTGTAAGCACCAATTACACGTGAGGCAAACAATGGCATGCTGAAAAGATTTAAACACAGATGTGCTAAAGAGAAATACTAAATTTTATAACTCCATAAATCATATTATATGGATTCTGTTATATAGTTATAAGCTTCCAATCTGATATTTTTGGGGTCTTTCAAGGCTGGAAATCAAGGGCATTGAGTGCTCCAGAAGTGCTGCCCTTTTCAGTAACTTCTATAAGCCTGTAAGGATCTGATGGGATTGTGAATATAAAAGGAGAAATCTTGCCTGAAATAAGAAGAACAAAATTTACCACAACAAAGTTCCAGTGCAAGTGAAAAACAATTCCAGAGGACTAGTATTGACTGGTCTTGTGAGGTAAGGCAATTCTAAAATAACATTTTCTGCTGCTAGAAATAAATAGTGGCTTTAAAGCTGGTTTAGGTCATCATGTTCACAGCTGCTGTCAGTTTCAAATGTCATGCTCTCCATGCCTCCAGATATCAAAAAACCTTTATGTAATGATTAATATTAAGCAAATGTATTTTCAAATTGAACACATAAAATCCCTCAATCAAACAAACAAAGAAACCCAGGCTAACTAAATGCTAAACATCAGCATTTCTAATACTTCTTTTTTTATTCAAGGAAAAACAAACAAACAAACAAACTTGGTAGGTAATAAATATTTTTACCAGCAGGAGTATCTGTGAAATTTTGTTTTGTCACATTAGCCAGGAAATCAACTCCTTTGCCTAGATGCAGAGTCTCATAATCATTATTTTCTTCTGATTCAGAAAACTCCAAATCTAAGGGGGGAAAAAGAAAAGCAAAAAATAATAAAGTGCCATTTCATTAGAGATTTGTATCAGTTCTGATAGAAAATGCTATTTCCTTCTGGTTTGATGCTGTCATGGTTCTCAAAAATACATCTTTAGCAAGGATTTTCATCACCTGACACAGGTCGGCATTAGTATAATGACTAGTTTCAAACCTAATGAGGTCATTGCTGCTTTTACTGCAATAGAATAAGATTTGCAATAGCTGCTAAACCACTTGTTAAAACTGTCTTCCAAATAAACCTTTTCGGTTTTAAGTAGATGATGACATCTCTATGCAGAGTTCTTGAAAAGAAAATATTGAATGACCTACTGCTGAGTATTCGGAAAGCTCTTCCCAAGCAAAGTAGTTCTAGATTACATGCTTGGGGAGCCAGCCTGTATTTCCCCTCTCAATCAAACAGAAATAACACTCAGTAAATGATTCAAAGAAGATACATAGGGAAAAATAGGTTTGCTTGGAACTAAAAGAGAAAAGATAAATATGAGAAAAGATAAATCCCTCTCTATTATACTTGAGTTGTCTTTGAGATCTAGGAGTTACAGGCATAAACAGAGAGAAGAACATAAATAAAAGTTAGTTCAGTGGCTTTTAACCACATTTCAGTTTTGAAGTGACACATATTATTTTATAATTGCGTAACAAACGTTAGCACCCATCATGTCTTGCCATGTCTGACAGCAATTCCAAAAAAATCACTAAGACAGAAAAGAATTTGGGACTTTATATACAAAACCAACTTTTGCTAGGAATAGTCCCCAGGCTGGTCAGCTTCCCATTATACTTCCAAGCCTGACCCATGTTATAAATCCATTCATGAAGGGTAAAGTGGTGCTGGAACTGACCTCTGACTATGTGTTCCTTCCCAAGCTACACCCTCCTTGAGTTATACCATGCTTGCTTAGCCTCAACTCTGATTCAGACCATTCTGAAACAGTGGACTTTAACTCAGATAAGAATGTAATCTCAGCTACTGAATTTTATATGGCTGGGGTTTTAGACAGACATATGAAAAAAAGTTAGCAGCTCTTTGTACCAAAGAGAAGCTGAAAGTTCATTTATGTTGTAGCCACTGCATTGTTTTCTTTACAGAATATAAATGTGATATTTTTAAAATGTGAGGGAAAAGGCCAACTAAAATGTTGTTTGTCGTCCAGATTCCTAAAAAAACAACTTCTAAATTGATATATCACTTCATTTAAGCATGAAGCAGATCACCACTCCAAGTCGTGAACTATGACTAGAACTAGATATCCCTTTTTACTATCAGATTTGCTATCACCAAATCTTTTAGTGATGCTTTACTGGCAATATAGCTGGTATAATTCAGTTAATGAAAAGAGTCTAAGAGTCTTTTTACCTTTTTCCTTCAAAGTAAAATCTTGCACTGGATTTTCTGAGGGAATGTTTCCATTTGGTATGACACTGCTATTTCTCTGAAAAGAAAGCAAGAAGTAACCAAAAAGGCTAATGTCATCAGACAGCAATGGCAGAGAAATGACCCTTTGAAATGACGAGTCCAGTAGAATAACCCTGAAATCCATTGTAATCTTTGTTTGAGGCTTAATGTGGATGCTACTAATTTCCCACCTACACTCGAAGTGTGTATAGACAGGGTAAAAAAGAAACTTTGGCTCTTTTTATTCTGTGTGTTCCCTCCTAGTTTCACACAAATTTGGTTGAATGCTCCATGCTATAGAGCTATTCTTGTACCCCTATCCTGCAAAATCTCCCCACAGTGTAGTAGCATAGTTCAAGGTCGGTTGTTTTTCAAGTGATCAGAAGTCTCTCACCCAGAAGGGTCCCAAAGCATAGAGAAGTGCAGAATGTGAGAAGAAGCCCCTTGAGTTACCTCCTAGTTTAATCTCTTCTTGCTTAGGTCCTTTAAATTCATGGAGTTCCATAGGACAGAGATAAATGCAGGACACAGGACCCCTCTGAGTCCTCCCTACCCTTCCCACCCATTAGTTGGTATAATAGGTGGCTACATCTGGGTCCTTGTGAAAGTATTTTTACCCTTTTTTGGCCCCGGTCTCGTTTGTGGATTTTATTGAACTTCTTGGAATGGTTTATTCCTAGTTTGGTACTCTTGAAAGATTCTAAGCGCTTCCTCATTGTCCTATGGAAAATCTCCTTGTCTTGTTTGTCATCTTCACTGTGCATGATCTCATGTCGACTGTACAGGTGTTTGTGCTGTGGCCAGGAAGGGAAGACAATATTCATTTACTTAGAAATACAGATGAAAGCCCTGAATCAATGCATTCAATCAGTGTCATGAAAATGTAAACAACTCCATAAGAAAGAATGAACTAAAGACTAGTCTGAAGGCATTAATGAAACTCCCATTTTTCTTTTTTCTTTATGAAACAAGTCCAGGAATTTTAAGTGTGTAAGAGTGGACTGTCATTCAAAGAAAGCATCTCCCTGTAAGTGTCTGAATCACTTCAGTTGATACACTTCATTTGACCCTGATCAGAACCTTTGCTGGACATAGTTCTGCATTCCACTGGCCCCAGTGATTTCAGAGGCACTAGTTCTTTTAAAAAGCCCTGTTCTTAAATGAGAAATCACACAAAGAGCCTATCTTCCTCAAGGGTGTGGATTGTGCAGTGGATTCTCTCCTTTTGAGTTTCATCCGCAAATTTTGGTTTCTATTTCCTCTTAGTTTTAGACTGGAAAACAGTCCAAAACTAGCCTCTTGCTCTCACCTCCTGCCTGGGTTTATACAGGTACTGTTGTAGGGTGTGATGAGCGAGGGTATCTTCTGTGTCCCGGATACTTTTCCTCCTCTGCTCTAAAGCTTGCATGTCAAGGCAAACCGGTCCAGCTTTTTCTCTCCTGAAGAAAAATCCAAACAGCGGTTTTTAAAATCAGTGATTGCTAAAGAGGAAGAAAAAACAGGAAGATGAGGAATGAAAAGGAGAAAACAAGATGAAGTTTAAAAAAAATAAAAAGGAAGAGTAAGAACTAAATGACAATGAGAGAATAAATGCCTAATGGGAAATGTGAAAAGATCATTGGTTTCTGTCTTTCAGGGGGATGTAGCATTAATTAATTTCACAGTTTACATGACACATGATCTGTTCACAGATTCAGCAAAAAGTTAAGGAAGGGGCAATTTTTTTCCTTGCCCCTCTCCTTACTTTTTCCAGAACAAACAGAAATAACATCTAGCCCTCTATATAACAGTTGGTGAACCAAAGGCAAATGAAACAACTCTAATGTGGATGTCTGCTTCATCTTAATAGCCTTTACTGAAAAAAACTGTGTATAAAATACAACATTATAAACCCATATATACCCATTTTCTGTGGGAGAAAATATTAATTAAAGTTCAAAGAAGTAGTGACTGAAGCCCCTGTAATTTGCATTTTTCTCTTTTTTTGCAGTGTTTCAATTTCCTTTCATATACCACCCAGTCAGTGCACATCACTTACAATAAATAAGAAACAGAACTTTCCACAGTGCTTGGGAGTGGAGTGCTGAAATCCACATTAACCATGTTGTCTGTACTTGGAGAACGTATAAATGCCAGCGAACCTCTCCGTTCTCCCTGGTCATGGAAAGAAATAAGACATATTACAGCTGTAAAAACCTAGGACATAATGTGTATCAGAATACATATAATTTGTGAGGCTGTATGTATGCAAATGGCACAAAGAAGCATGGGAAGAGTTGCATCTAGGTAACAAATGAAAACCTTTTTTTTGGTTTTATGGTTTCTTTACTTTGAGTGACATTATCCCAACAAACATAGCAATGAGAAAATCTATTCCACTCTTAGAAATTTATTTTGAAGAGGTGAATGATTTCCTGTGCCTGAATAGATTTGCAATTTTACTTTGTACGATGTTGCAAGCCAAGAGCATAGGGATATACATACAGATGTTCATGTATCAACACCACCACAGTATCAGTAGCATTTTCAAAGACACAACATTAAGTTTCCTGTTCTCTACCAGACTGGAAGCAGCAAATATTGTGTGGTGATAGAAGTCTACAAGACTATTAGAAAGAGGTTATGACATGACAAGATGAGATATTGAAGCCATGAGATTTTTTTCAGTTTTAAAACCAGTGTTACAGAAGTGAACTGCTTGAAAAGCACGGTTTTATGTCTTCATACCTTTCCCCACACCTTAAGTAATCTCTTGCTTAGCTAAAAGGTAACTGTTGAGTGACACTGTGGTTACACAGGCTGAAACATTTTCATATGCATGGAGCAAACCAAATAAATACTTTCTTTTGCTGTGATAGCCCACATACATATCACAGTATATGGGTTACCAATGACATTAAGGAATACACTCTGGCCTCTGCAGGCAGAAAACTTGCGGTTAATAAAATTTAATTCTGGGAGAACATCGTCCCATCCATTTTTTAAGTGTATCTAACTTCCTTTTCAAATCAAGTTTAATGTTTTGTACATACATCATACCATATCATCAGTGGAAGAATTTTAGCCAGAACAAGTTATGAACTATGAGCATTTTAAGTCACTTCCCTTCAGTTGCTTGAGATTATTTTCATTTTTCTTTGCTTAGGTTGACCCCTCTCAACTGTAAGGAATTTACTTAGATTGAGACTAACTCTCTGAACTCCTATTTATTATATAGATGCAGCATAGCAGCAGAGTTGAACAAAGAAAAAGATATAAAATCATTTTTAAACTCCTCAGTTTCTTGTAAGTAAGAAGAGAGTAAGTAGCCGGGGGAGGCAGGTCTTTACTTCTCCTGGAAGAAATGGCTTCAATTTCAATGTCAGCTTGTAATTCATAGATATTTAGTTCAAAAATATATTTGAAAAGTGATGAAAAAGTTGTTAAAGCAGTGGATCATTGAAGCAAATATTAAAGTGAGAAAGGTGAAATGGTTTTAGGATTCACAACTCCTAATTAATATCTACTGGAAGAAAATATGTTGCAAAACCTCTGTAGAACTTGGAGAACTTTCAATTTCTTTTTCTATTATAATCAGGTCAGTAGACATTTGCCCAAAAGAATTTATCTGCCAGAAACAACATACAGAAATAGCATTTGGACTAAGGTAACTAATAGCATTGGGTAAAAATTTTGATCCTAAATGTGCATGTGTTAGTGATCTATAAAGCCCTTTGCATCTGTTAAAGAGAAGAAAAACTGTAACGAATCTACTGAACAGATCCAGCAATGAATCTGAACCTGAGTTTCATGGTCATCCACCTCAAAGTCATTATCCAACTTTCTTCCTCTGAGGTATGACCCAGAAAGTATCACAAGAAAGAAAATTAGTTCTGGAGCTCCGATGGTCTAAAAACCAAATGGATAATTTACAATATCTCAAAAGGAAGAATTTGCTTTGCTAGTCTTGTGAACTATTCTCCATCTTTCACACTAACACAATATCTGAATTTCATCTTGTTTTCTGAATTCAATCTTCAAAATTATAAGTTTAATTGGAAAAAGACTGCCTGGCTGTAACTCATTTAAAAAAAAAAAAAAAAAAAAAAAAAAAAAAAAAAAAAAAAAACTTAGCAGTAGTAGTAGTAGTATCAATCATAGTAATAGTTTTTATTTAAATTCAAGAAATTACCTGATACATCACCTAACTGTGAAAATTAATTCAGTTGGAGATCATGGGCATGGATAGATCATAATATTAAAGACCACTTTTAAAAATACTTAATTTAAAACTATCCTTTATCAATACTGCACATTCATGGCTGTTTGAACTAAGGTGATTAGTTTCATACTGAAGAAGATTAGGAATTCTTACACAATCAGGCAACATTGCTGCAGTATTCCTGCAGAAAGTCAAAAACCTTCTTCAGATCTCCTTTAAAAAATTTCTTCTGTTGCAAGACTAAAGTTTCCCTAACTACACAATTCTTTGATTGCAATTGATATTTGTAGTATATTTAACCCTAATTATTGAATCATGGGGGTTATGAGTCCATTGAATTTAAGTTACCCTTTTTTTTTTTTTTTTGGTGCATGTTACAATGATCTGACAGATTGAGATTAGCAGTCCCATACTTTTGCCACCTATGCACATAATTTCATCATTTGGAAGTGAGCTTCTTCAAATCAGATTTGTCATCACATAGTACCACTCTCCTGTAGGAGCCAGACCCTGTTGACACATTTGGAATTATAACACCCCTCCAGAATTACATTATCTTTTTTCATATAATGAATATAGAAACAAAGATATTCCGTAAAATGCAGCAGAAATGTACACTGAAGTAAGTACAATATACTAGTATTTGGTGATCAGGCACAATACTGAGAACTACAGCTTCTCAAACTGGCAATGCCAACATTCCAAGCACATTAGAAGAAAAGAAAAAAAAAAAAAAAGCAGAGCAGAGATGGAAATAGTTTTCCTTTAGGCACCTCCTGCAATATATCAACTTTAGGTTATATTATAAATTTTAAAAAATCAAATTCCAAATTATGCTATAATATGTCAACAAGTGTTCATAAGTACCTCAGCCACATAGCTAATTGCATCCTTCAAGTTGAGCTCATGGAAAACATTAAGGATTTGGTCTCTTGATTTTTGAGCAGACCTTCTCATCAGTATTTTTCTGAGGAATTTCCTATCAAAATTGGACCACCTGATAATTTAAACAAACTGTGTTAATGGCAACAAGCAATTTTAGTTTCAAAGCATTTTTAATTTAGCATAAATTATATTTTTGGAGCTAGACACTTTGAAAAAGGGGGTGAACAGTGGAATGTGAGGGATTTTTGTCTTGAAGCTTTTCAATCAGCATGTAAAGGAAGTCAAAGAAAAGCCTGCCACAGACTTATGCAGCTGTCACAAAGCATTTAATCAGTTAACTTACCCAACACTACTACAAGAGTGCTATGATTAGAGTATCCCATTTCAGAGTCAGTAACACATTTTATACTTTGGGAGATCATGCTACCTTATTTTTTAACTTCTGATTATGTTTTATTTTCTTCCCTTGTTGGAAAAGTAATCTGCTTTTCCCCAGGTGTATTGTAGGACAGCCAAACCAGAAAAGCAGTTCAGAAAAACAGTGCCCTTCCAGAAGCTCTACCAGAGAGTCTTATTTATGCCACCGATGTACTGTGCTCTGGGGATAGTAGCCATGTGTATTTTCAATGATTTACACTTCCAAGATTGTCTGATAGCAGTGTCTTTGCCCTGTCATATTTAGGGTTCAAAAGGACTGCTGTACTTTCTTCTAATTTCCTCAACACTTCATCTAAAGGGCATGAGGCAGTTTTGGAGACTATTGCTCAGAATGACTCCATCCATCTCACCCAATGGCCATTTTGAGTTTACAGCTTTTGATTCAGATTGCTTAAACCTTTTTGTGTTAAATATTATTCACATAATTGATAACTATGCCTCATCTCTGGCCAGAATATCTGACCAGCAGGCTCTAACTCAGGCTGCCACACCCAAGCCCATCAGCGAGCTAGGGGCTGCCATTTCATTATGGAAGCAGCACTTACATGAACATAGAGTCCAAAAGGCAGGCTTAAGATGATCTCGTTCAAAATACATTAGTCATCAAGCCACAACCATGAATCTACATTAAGCTACTCTATCTGTTCTTACCAAGAACATATTACTTTCTGACATGCAAGAAGTCACATGCTAATCTGCCACTTTAAAAATATAGTTCTATTTTTGAGGAAATATGTCAAAACTGGAGATGTATTAGCCTGTATTATATATAGCCTACTGAAATTTATTCCCAAAAAGTAAACTACAAACTTAGACCAAAAGAGAGAAGATGTTCTGAATGGAGTGCCTCAGGAAAACTCTTCACTGCATAAATGAATGAAGAACAAAAGGAAAGGAAGGAGATTGTCTCTATAACTGGATGCAGGTGAGCAATTCTGCTTGAGTTCCTGTACAAGCTAGCTTCAGCCTAGGAATTGTATTGTTTTGCATGATAATGCTAAATCTAATCTAACAGACTCAGCTCTCAGAAAGCATTAGGGGTGTGCTCTGCAGAAAGCTAACGCAGCCACATGGCTTTTGGATTGGAATTGGCATGTTGAGTCAGCAAGAGGTTAGCAGGTCAAAACTGTGACTGTTTGCACCTATGAAATGACCTGACTCTGGGGAGAGAATGGCCTAACTTGAAATACCACTCTTAAGGATGATTTCATGTTCGGATTTAATGTCCTTCTCTCCATATTTATTCATCTAGGTATGGAAGTGTGTCCATCACAAGGGTAACTATTCACATGTACTTTAAAGGAAATGGTGAGTCTTTCAGCTGAGTAATTCTGCTTCTCTCAGATGAATCAACTATACACAGAGAGGGATGGTTCATTATTGGTTTCAGACTAATAGGCTGAAACTGCCAGAGCGATTTCAGAGCATCCTCTGCCATAACTTTCAGAGGTGTTGAACACATCCCTGTAGAGATAGGATAAACAACTAGCATAGTTGTAGCTGAGGATTTTTAGCGGCTCCACACAAAAATAATGTTCATGAAATGTAGTATAACAAAGAAAAACCAACCATTAACATTCTATGTGAAAAACAGTCAGTTCTCTAATCTTGGGAGAACGACCCCATTTGTGAATTGAGGCACCTGTAAACGCATATACTGAACTGTGGAACAGAAAGGAAATACTCTAGTTGTAAGGGGACAAAAATACACTGCTTTGACATTTGATTTGCTGTATTTCCAGTATTTTCAGTATGTAACCTCTTTAACTATATTTAGCATCCTTACTTTCCCTAAGCTCATAGGCTTAAAAAGTTATAATGTACAAATAATATTTCCTAGCAGCATTTCAAGATTCTAAATTGGTTACTACTTACTTGTCTCTCAGATAATGATGCCCTATTTGTCCAGAAATGTCTTCTATAGCAGAAAGAATGTGATCAAAGGCCTAGGAAAGTGAGAGTGGAATTAATATCTTTACAGAAATAAAAAAGTCTCATTAGAAAATCACTCAATTTATTTTAAGTTAGGCCAGGTAACTATGTAGAATAATTTTATGGCTGTTAAAAAAAAAATCCCATTTACAGAAGTACTAACTACTGCAAAGGTCCTGAACTTTCAGTTCTTTATAAATCCACTAAGTATTCTTGAATTACAAGGGTCTCTATGAGGAGGTACTTAAACCCCCATTTTAACCTTCAATTTTAAAACTTTTATGGACTCATTTTACCATCACCATTTGTTCTCTATGAAGAACATCTGCCACTATTAGTGTAGGTGATTATTTCAGTCGAACCATTTCCCCAGTGATTCTTTTTAGACGTTTCAGGAGTTCATACTCCCCTCAGAGTAGAAGTAGGTGCCATTCTTTTAATATCTAGGGCAGAATTTCATACTGAGTATATTAGATGGCTGATAGAAATCTGGAGGCTTATAACTCTTGATTCAAACCAAGGCAGCTGCAGGTACAATTTAGCCTTTTTCTGTGTATGGTTCTTAACATTTCACTCTGAACATCAGAGTGGTTACTGCAGAATATACAGGTGCTTGTTTTGGAACAACATGGCTGATATTTGGTACTGGTGAGGTTGTATCTCAAGTCCTGTGTCTAGTTCTGGGCCCCTCACTTCAAAAAGGACATTGAGGTGCTGGAGTGTGTCCAGAGAAGGGCAGTGAAGCTGGGTAAGAAATCCTGTAAGGAGCAGCTGAGAGAGCTGGGGTTGTTTAGCCTGGATAAAAGAAGGCTCAGGGGAGAGACCTTATTGCTCTCTACAACTGCCTGAAAGGCAGGTGTAGGCAGGTGAGAGCTGGCTTCTTCTGCAATGTCTCAAGGGAAAGGACAAGAGGAAATGGCCTTCAGTTGTGCCAGGGGAGGTTCAGAATTAGATTTCAGAAAAAAAGTTGACAGTGAAAGAGTAATAAGCACTGGAATAAGTTGCCCAGGGAGATGGTGGCGTCACTGTCTCTGGAAGTGTTCAAGAGCTGTCTGGATGTGGCACCAGGGGATATGATTAAGGGGTGGCTATGGTGGTGATGTGTTGATGGTTGGACAGGATGTTCTTGAAGACCTCTCCCAACCTTGATGATTCTGTAATGTCTTATAGTCTTCCACACTTTAGCCTATATTTATATTAAAAAGGTTATGTTTTCTTTTACTGAATGAAAAGTGTTTGAAAATACTCTAAAAGAGTAAGGAAATCCAGGGACATACAACATTCACACTGAATTAAAACTCTGGTCATTAATCTGGAATTTCAGTATATAATTATTCTGTACTGGACAACAGACTATCTTTCTATTTAATATGCAAGCTACAAAGCTTGCTTTCATACCTTTTCCAAAAATTAACAGTTTTTGAGAAGGAAAAATAAATTTATTTGGACATGCTTTGCCCTAGCAATCATCAATCATTCTCCTCTTTTAGATGAAGAGAAAGAGGCATATTCCATGTATGCTGTTTCCCCAGTACTCCCAGCCCCATTGAATTCTCAAGTGAAAGACCAGAACTTTCATATGAATATCCCCTCCCAGGATTCAAACCAAAGAGAAACAGCAACTTAAAAATAACTTCTAAAATATTTGAAGGATTTTGCTCTTGAAATTTGATAGCCCACTCTCTTACAAAAAAATACTTTCCCTAACAATTTTTTTTTCTCTTAAGGTGCTCTGTAAAAATCCAAAAGATACCATGAGGTTTTGTGGTTTTTTTAATATCTTACTCTGCCATGAAGTTTCTCATTCAGTTTTGGTTCTCTGTGTTCAGTTTTCTTCACTTTCAGCCACTGTACCAAAGGTTTGATAGTCAGGCCCTAAGGATTGAAACGTGACAATAAATACTTGGAAGTCCTCTTAGACTTTCCTCCAGCTGGTTAAACAGAAATAAAGCACATTTCTGTGTTCTTTGGTGGTTCTTATACTTTCTCAGTTGATTTCTATTCCTTCTAGAAGATAAAACAATGCAGTACCCTCAGCTCCTATGACAAAGGTTTGAAAAGACAGCAGTGGAACAATATATCATCTATAGGAAAAATATGGTAGTGGAAGAGTAGAACTGTTTCCTATGCCACTGAATGTGGCGTTTTCTTCACAAATTAGGAGTTTGTGAACACAACTAAATTTTCTGTAATGCACTTCAGAAAATATTGCAAGCTGCTATCTTTAAATTGCTGGTTTTTCATCCAGAAAGTGCTGTTTTGTTTGGATGTTAAATACTTTCTTGTCCCACTGCTTGTTGCTATATTTTGAAACAAGGACTGAGGCTCAGGTAGATCAGCTTACTGACTGTATCTGCCCATTAAAAGCACTGTTCCCTGTAGTTATTCATATGAGGTGAAGGATGTTTAATCAGATATTAACTTGACACTATTAATACCAAGCAGCTAAGACTGAAGAATTTTTAGCACAGAGGAAATTGTGTTTTGCCCCATGTGGTCCCACACGAAAACATAAAATAGGATCTTTGTTACTAAAATTACAAATTCAATTATGCTTTTAGTTCAATGAAACAATATGCAACCTTCAGCTGAGAACTGCTTTAAACATTCAGTACTTTTGGGGGACTCCTTCTCCTTGCAAGAAGCATGCTTAATAAGTTAAATTACCTGGAATATAACAGTAAAAAACACAACAATGATAGTTGTGCTGACAAACAGGTTTCTATCCTTCACTTTATCCCCATCCAGAAGTGCAACAAGAGCAAAAGCAACTGCTCCTCGTAGTCCACCATAGGACATCACCACCTGGTCTATTATCTCCAGCTGAACGGTTCTGTAGCGGTTAAGAATCCACGTCTGTATAACAACACCTGTAACAAACAAATGTCAGCATGCCTAGAAATACCCTTATCCCAGCTGTGTGTAATAGAAATGGTGCCACCAGACTGCCTTTATAACAATGTACGCCATCTACTTCCTCCTGTTATCAGTGTGTTGCCCACTTGGTGACTTCTCTTTACATCAAGCCAAAGGAATTAGGTGAAGCTGCTTCTGTGAGCCAACAGCTCTTCTGAGAGTGCTGCCCTCTGGCACAGGCACTCCGGAGAAAGTTCTGCCATGTGCTGACCTTGGAAATCCTTTAAGAATAGATTTTCTAGCCCTGTAACCAGTGATACGCACAGGGTCAGTTAACAGAAACATGTTAAAACAGCACTGATTTAGGGAGCAAGTGTGGTGCCCTTTGCAAATCACTGAAAATTACATTTAAATGACATTTAAGTCATTGTCTTATGAAGGATTGTTTAGTTATGCTAACACTGTCTTCAGACCTACAGGTGCCTGCTGCGGGAGACCTAAGGCTCTAGCTGTCTCAATGTATCCCAGAACTCCCACCATACAGAGGGAAAACAGCTTCACCACTCCTGTGACTAGCACGGCATGTGTGTCCCACTGCGGCAGGCCAGGGCTGTTAACCAGTGCAAAACAGATTCTTCCTTTTTCAGAGAACTTAGAACTTGTGCCAAGAGAAGTATCTTGTCACTGTAAGGAGGGCTTCTGGAGGAGGGGACCTTGGAAATGCTACCAATCTGACTCCTCCAGGGAATGAGAACTGCAATTATGTCAAAAATTGCACAATATCAGCAGGTATTTAGTAATTTGTTAATGTCTAAGATCAATTACTTTAGTGGGTGCTTATTTTTATTGCTGAATGTTTACTATTTACTTATGATCACATCTATTACAGGATTGTTAACCACTCATTCAAGGAATACAAAGAGTTTCAAACAAAACTCTTTCAAACACCTCAGGCACATTAGCAGTTACTGAGAGGCAGCTAAATGAACAATGCTTGCAGACTATTTAGAAAAGGAGGACAAGGAGCTAGGCACTTCATTCTGCTCAGGAGCTTCTAGACAGAATAAGAACACAGAATCTAGGAAAACTGCCAGCTAGATAGATGTGTGGCCTGTCATTTGAATTTAAGTCAAGACAAACAGGCAAATAAGCTAGTTTAACTTATTCCCAGGAGTAAGTACATACACCAAATTGCTGTGTGTGTTACTCTCTACAAGTACTTCCTTCTACACCTTTTTTGCTATTTTAGCAAAACTACAGCAGAGCTACGTAGCTGGGCAAATCATCACTGGTATTTTGAAATATTTGCAAACTTATATGAACCCAGCAAATTGACAGCAGGTAATCCCTACCTGCCCCAGCCTTATTTACTCAGTTTTTCATCAGTCCCTGAGAATTATTTCTTAAGCCAGAAAACCTGCCGTGCAATTATGTATGGTCTGATATCATTGCGTGCCTAAAACCTGAAGTCAACTATAACATTAGCTTAAGACAATCTCTTCAGTGCCAAAATGAAAGAGCTGAAGGAAAGATATGGTGGACAAGAGTCACATCTTTTGTTAGGCTTCAAGTTAAAGAACAAAGTCCATTTTACTGGGAGATTTTGCCAATATCATTTGCTGGGTCAACAAAGGTTAGCCACTGAATGATTTGTGTTAACTGCTGGGCTACTCATATCCTCACACATCATCAAAAATTAAATCATGCTATATTTTCAGCATATGACAGAACTTACTGTTGAGCTTACTCTTCTACTCTAACCCGAACCCAACAACAAATTCAACTAAAATAAATGGAATGTTTTAAAAGGAACAAACCTAGAACTCCAAATAATTTTGGAGAGGGCTAAAGATTATGTGATTGCATCAGCAGTACAATGCAAGAACAGGAAGGTCACCTCCTTACCAATAACTCTATATACTGAGATGAAGACTAGAGTCAACAGAATAAAAGCCGTATTCCAAGTCCATATGTTTGGATTCACAGCTGAAATACCCAGGAACATGAAGATAATAGTTTCTGCTCCACTGGCCATCATTTTCATAGTGTATCTTACAGTTGTAGAAGACTGTTCAGATATGTTAGCCTTGACATATTTCTGACAGCAAATGCCACAGAAGGTTATCCTAGAAAAAGAAGCAATTGTTAAGAAAATATCTGTTACAACATATAATATTATTTCCATCTGTCTGTCACATAGTGATAAAAACCCACCATTAATTCCTAAGAAAAGATACACTCGTTTGCACTTGTGGAGTCTACCCTAGGTTAAAAGCATATCTCAATCATACATGCTGATGTGACCTCAAGTGGCCTGAAGACAGTATTTCATTAGAACATAACAGACTGTAATTCTCTTCAGGTTACCATACTGCTTTCAACGCAAACCTTGTTTTAAACCTTATTTACATTAGACATATTCTTAAACTAATGCTCTGTTTGCAGAAAGATTTTCAGACCTTGAATACATTTGTTGTATTATCTACAAACGTGACAAGCAAAACTGAGAAGAAAAGTATGCTAGGAATCAATGGATACTAAGAGAAGAAAGACCACAGAGGCACTCAAGCCAAAACAGGCAACATTTGGGCAAACCTTAATGACCAGCCAAGACAGAGAACAGAGAATAGTGACATTCACACAGTGCCTTAGAAAAATATTGCTTTAGTTTCAAATTATAAGGAAAGATGTCAGCACAAATGGACAAATGTTAAGTTTGAAGTATTATTAATAGAGAGGAAGGAGTCATGTCTGTATTTTGCAAAGGAATTCTCCCATTGCGCAGCAGATACTGGGAAACTTGCATTCCTTTTCAAGGCTGAATGACAGTATTTGCAAACTATAATCTACTGCAGTGTGAACATAGTATTATCTAGCATAAACTTAATGAATGTCATATTCAATAGTTGTCCCATATAATTTCAGTTTTACTTTCAATCTTTTTAAAAACCATATTCCCTTCTCATCCCCTTCATAGGCAGTCATAAAAAGAGACTTACGCTAAGATGGCAGAAAGAGAAAGCATCTCTGCTGTGAGGTAGGACAGGTAGGAAATTATAAACACAAATCCAGGTTCAATGATCCTCACGTGTTTGGTGAAACGACTGACCAATGAGAGCAGGAATGCAAAGAAAATGCCAACCAATGTCCCACCGAGGCTCACCACAAAGAATGACACTGAAAAACAAAACACCTAACAAAGCTTAAACCATAGAAATATAATGGTTTAAACTAATTCTCTTCTAGAGAGAGGACAGCAAATGGCCAGTAAATCACAGGCCATAAAAGTTTGGAGGATATGTCAAATTAATTTCTAGGCTCAAGGCTTTTGAGCACTTGGTACGTGAATGTAGCAAGCATGCTGTAGAAAAACAAGGCTACTTTGGTTAAGCCTCACCATTTTACTTTTATTCAAACCCACTACATTTCTTTGCACTATTTTTTCCCATGCTCAGTAAACAAATGTTTTTACAAAAGCATATTATAGAATATGACAAAGTCACTATTAAAACATTTATTCATAAGATAATTTGGTTTCATGCAATGGCTGGAATGGGAAATAGTGACTAAATTTTCAGGCAAAATTTTTTGATAGTTACTGGCAAACATTACTTGATGGTGATCAGTGATAAGGAATGGCAATGCCTCTATGCAATCTCAGCTATCCTGGAATTCAGGGAGAGCATAGGCTGAAATTAAGGAAATTCTATTAAATACAGAGAAAAGACATAGAGCTGTCAGGTTTGGTGGTCTCAAAAAATGAACTCCACATCTGTTGAGTCTCCCCAAAAGAAAACAGCTCTGATTAACTTTCCCAAATATTCAGGAATATTTATTTATTTATTTATTTTCTTGAGATGTTTGCCTATGCCATGCGAGCGTATGAATATAAGTAATAATTGAAAAGGCTGAAAAATAACAGTTTTCAATAGCATAATAATAATATTTTGTTTAGAATAGTGCATATATACATCAATTGTGTGATACACTTCTACGCACCTATGCCTTTGAGACAGTCAATCCCTGTCACATTCGTTGCACCTATCGCAGTAAAAGAGTCAAACACATTGTATAGCACCTGGAAAGAAAAGTAGACTAATTTAATAACTGCTCCTGAATTGAGCCTATTAAAATAATCTCCTTAGAGGCCTCAACAATATGAAGTCTGAAATTGTGTTTGACTGAGGGAAATTCTGTCTGAAGGGAGAATTTTAAATTTTCGCAAAATAAAAGAAATGCAGTAGGCCAAGAAAAAAGAAAAAAAAAAAAAAAAACAAGAACCCCCCCCCACAATATTACATTTCTCACTTCAATATGTCCCCTATGTATGGAAGCATTGTTACATATAGATGTGTTTTCTAAAGTAAATCTCCCTGTAAAATCCAGGTATTTGAAAGATTCATTTACTCACAAGTATAAGATAAATAAGATACTTAATAAGACAATAATAAGATGTGAATAATAAGAATTGAAATATGTTGAACATATATAAGTTGAACATAAAAGGAATATAATAATTGTGCTAAAACTTTTTAAATAATTGACTAACGGTGATTTAGCTGAAAGTAAAGAATTCACCTGTGCCTGAGGAGGCTTATATGAGCATAATTTTTGAGACATGCCAATTTAATCTGCTCTTAGTTCTTCCAGTGCTGAAGGAGGACTTTACTATGGCTTTCTCAGTTTTCCTTATTGCAGCTAAACTTGATCATTCTTATCGTATTCACCCAGTCATGGTATACAGGTTACTTTTTTTCTGTAGCAGTAGTCTTTTACATATGTATATTTAAAGAATGCTATACCATCCACTTTCTTCTGTCTTCCAGTCTCCTTTTTCAAGGTAGTAACTCCACTGTTTCAAATTTCCCCATAGGCTGTGCTTTCTAGCTCTGGATCATACTTGCTCTTCTGGTTTTTTGTCAATGAACAATCAAACTTTCTTTTATTTGTAGACTGTTTGTGTTCATTTCACAGTAACAAAAACTCCTTTCCTTCTGGAAGCCTGTGATGTTGATACTTGAGTTCATCAGAGGTTCATTTCAATATTTGTTTCTGGCAATACACCAGAAGTACTAATGATACTGATATCAAAGGGCGGTCAAGTTTCTCTGGAAGCCATACTCTCATTTTCAAACTCATGTGAACAGTTAGGCTGTTGCCAATGACCTTGGAGTACTTTGCTTCCTCGGCTGCAAAAAGTTAAGTCACTGAGCCTCGTGAACACGTCTTACTCTCCCTTGCAGATAGGCAGGTTCAGGAATAGGAAATGATCCAAAAGTGAACTGAAGCTGCACAGCAACTTGGTTGCATAGCATCTTTCTGCCTTAGGACTTCCTGGTCCATGACTGCTAACACTGCACTACGGAACTATTGACAATTTTATTCTGCGAAAAAGAATTGTGGGAAAAGAAAAGGTGTTCCAATCAAAATAAAAGAATCCCAAATTTCTACTGATATTTTTAAGTCTATTAAAGACTTTCTAAATTAAAAAAATGTTTGCCAAAAAAAAGACAAAAAGAAGGAAAAGGAAAAGGAAAGGAAAAGGAAAAGGAAAGGAAAAGGAAAAGGAAAGGAAAAGGAAAAGGAAAGGAAAAGGAAAAGGAAAGGAAAAGGAAAAGGAAAGGAAAAGGAAAAGGAAAGGAAAAGGAAAAGGAAAGGAAAAGGAAAAGGAAAGGAAAAGGAAAAACCACACACACACAAAAACCCCCCAAACAAACACCCCACCATCCAAGCAGAAACTTTCAAAAATGTCACACTTTTTTTCCCAAATTGGCTCTTTGTTGTATATCTGCTTCATAAACATCTGGTCAAAGTAAAACTGAGGGAGCAGACATAAACACTTTGAAGAGTATTCTCCCTCTCACTAGCTGAGATATGCATATAAATTATGGGCATAACACAAATATGGAGAAAAATGTATGTGCATTAAAAAAAACAACAGGACAGGAAGGCTTGAAATCCTTGGAACTAATTTCATTAAGTCATGAGAGCCCTACTTAAAGAGCAAAGGCAAAAAGAACATGCACCCCTGAAACTTCATTTTAAGTGCCCAACCTAGGGCTGTGTGTTTTATGTCACTTCCCAGCTCCAAATAGCTTTCACGTTCAAACATCTAATGTTTGCAAGCAAGACAGAAAACACCACGAGCTGCACTACAATAGCCATGTTAGATACACACAGAGAGTACAGTGTTTCTTAAAAGGGAAAAACACACTGCAGAAGAAATCCCCTTGAGTTGGGTTGACTTTGGGATATATAATTTACTTACCACAGTTACAGCATCATTCAGAAGTGATTCTCCAAAAACAATGATGAATAGAACTTCATTGACGTGGACTTCTTCAAACACTGCCAGAACAGCTACAGGATCCACAGCAGCAATTAAGCTGCCAAAGAGCAGGAAGTCCAGCAACCCAGATTGCATTTCACCTTCAAAAACAAAGCAAACAAATTATAAGCAGAATCATCTCTGTATAATCAATAGTAACGACAGACTGGGATATCTCAGATAATGCCAAATACTGGAAAACAGAGGTGCCAAGGTATCAACTGGAAAGAGTGTTACAGTGACTACCAGTACTGGCCTGTTCTTGCAGCAAGACGGTTCCAGATCTAAACTTGCTTTCTATTTGTGTGTGGTATGGCATGGTTTGTCTAACTTGACTAAATTATCCCAGGATAACTGAGAACTCTACAAGATGTTAAGAGGACCATATCAGCACTTCTGAAGTAAATGTTCCAAAATATTTCATGTCACAAGTCAAATTTGACTTTTGGTCACTAAGAACTGCTACAGTGGTGTTTAACTGCACTCAGTACAGCTGAACACCAATTGTGGCCTCCTTATTCACTGATAGGTGTGGTTAAGCCACTTGTTCACAAATTAGAATTCATGAAGCTGTTAAATTGTCTGCAAGTGGACCAAAAAAATAGATGAAGGACCAAAATGTACCTCACATGTTTGTGTTGTAGCCCCTTAGGAATTTTGGCAATGGTTTCAAAAGTTTTGAAACTACAAAACTGTGTTGACAGTGTAACCTGGTATTTTTTTTTTTTAACTTTCTTTTAGTTATTAAGGTTATTTTGTTCAGTTATGCAAACAGACTGAGACAAACATTCGCTGTCATTTTAAAAGTAGCAGAAAAGGCAGAGCCACAAAAAGCACTTTGCTCAGCTTCCTAAATACCTTGCAAAAGCTACCCCCTTCATGAAATCAAGAGTGGTAACTCAGTCATTTTTTCTGGGGATAAGATTTCTGAACAGTAACATTACCTTTGTGTTTATTAATGGATGGAGGGGGAAGCAAGGTTCATTAAGAAGTGATGGTGCCAAAAATTATATGAGGAATAGCAAAGAAGGAATAAGTTGAGGATTCATTCATTAAAACTCAATGCAGAGGCCCAAAATTATCAGGCATGATTTCTACAGGTAAAGAAGAAATGCTTCTAATAAAACGGTTTTGAAGCATGAGTCAGACAATGACAGTCAGTAGCTGTAGCCGCAGGATCAATAGTGCCTGTAAGGTACCTCCAGAGCAACACGGCCACCCCGCTAGAAAGAACTCTTGAAAGGTTGTTTTTCAAATTCAAAATAGCTTGTGCTTAGAATGTAATTGAAACAGAAACCAGATTCCAAATATTTTTGATACAAAATGGCATAGGCTTATTCACTCAAGAAAAGGATACTTATATGGGCAGACAGAGGGATGAGTAGACAACAGGCTGTTATATGTGACGATGCCCAATACTCTGATGGACCTCAGATGTAAATATTCTCTTAGCTGCTATCTGCCAATCAGAATATCTACAAGGTTTCTATACAGTTTGTAGGCATCTTGGTATGGCCCTAAAAACAGAAAATCATAGCTTGCACAGATGTATAACTGCTTTATTTTTTCAAGAAGAAAAATAGTCTTGTTCACACTTGGACATATTGGGCTATGAACAAGGACTGAGCCTATCAGTTTTAGTGTGCAAGTGGGGTTGAGGCAGTGACCTTAAGCCTGTGCCAAAAATTCCTAGAACAGCCTTGAACCTAAATCTAAGCAATGGTTACATCAAATGTTGTCCTTCTCAAGGACAACAAGGCCAATGACAATAACTATCAGATATCAGGGTATAATAGGATGTAAGGTTTGAAAATAAATTGGCTTACTGAGATTGCTTATCTTTTTTTATGTGTAACCAATTATAATCATTGGTGCATTCTTTGAAGACTTGCAAAGCTAGTAAGCAAATATTTATGGGGAGATTAGGACATATCTATAATTCCTACAAAGCACTATCAAGAGGCCTGGAGTTTCCAAATCAGACTTTCATTTGGAGTAATAACAGCAGTTATTTTCAATTGGTACACGACCATGGCTTCCTCCAACTCATCAGCAACACCTGATCAAGATAAGTTCACTGGCCCCGGTATAAGATTTTTAGATGCACTCAGAATGTTGCAGCTATGACCTAGATTGTACAGGGAAAACTATTCTAAGCATTAGTCACAACCACAATACTGCAAGTGTTAGCTCTCCGGTGGATGGTGAACAGTTCGCGGCAATCAGCCTGGAAGATATAGTATTACATAATTCTTCCTATTCTGTGGAAGCAGACTGATATGACTGATGGTTAACAGTTAAAGTGCTAATCTTTTTATTTCAGTTCTAAGGAAGGATTTCTTCATCATTATTACCTTCTCCATCTTCCTTCTGCAAATTTTAATATCTGCAAGGGTAATGAATGCCAACAGAGAGATGTTTTTATGTTAATTTTTGTAGGAAATCTATGCAATCCAGTTTGGATTATGCACTTCTATATTGATGGACAGTACTGCAGGCCCATTGAATGGCAAAGCTAGAAGTCATTTGGTTTTAATTCATCTTAGTCTGTAGTGTATTTACATTTCTCCATTTTACTCATAGTACTTTTAACATTATTCACTTCAATTGTAGAACAAGTGGGATAGAAACAAAAATATGCTATAGAACTTCAACTAGAAGATTCTATGAACTCTTCTAGAAATTGAGGAACTCTGCATTCTCCTATCTTCAGCAAGTAACAACAGCAAGGTTTTTCACAAAGTGTGGTGGTTAGATCTTGTTGGCTTCTTGGAGGTCAACACAATAGATTTAGTGGATTAGTAAGTCTGTCGTGTAGATATTTTAGACTCCTACTCAGCTTTGCTGGAGAATGACAGTTTGGATCAGGGACAGCCTTTTTCACAGCTGAAATTAGACTCTAGTAGGTCTTCATGGCAAAGACAGGTCCCCACAGTATACCAGTAATGCTCTTTCTAAACATGAAAGTTCACCAGACATATCAGTTTATTGTTCACCTTCAGTAACATCCCCATATTTCTTTTGTAGAGCTTTAGCTGTGACCTGTAGGGCTGATTCTGTGTAGCTGTAAGCTCAGAGTTCTAGTATACACTATCACTAAAAGATTCACATACTGATGAAACAGAACACGTAACCATCAAATCCAGCTTTTGCAGTTAGTCATGAGTTGTTTACAGATTGGGAGGAGATGAATAATTTAGGTGAATTTTTCACTTAAAATAAATTTTTTTTGAAAACAGTCAATTTTTCCATTTCACATGTTGTTAGAAAATCA
Organism: Donacobius atricapilla; assembly: GCA_013397315.1. NCBI lineage: Eukaryota > Metazoa > Chordata > Aves > Passeriformes > Mimidae > Donacobius > Donacobius atricapilla. The sequence goes on from WBMY01016137.1 coordinate 170,001, forward strand.
ACCCCTTCCCTCTAATGACTTATAGCAACACATTTTTTAAAGTAATTATCCTACATTTTATTTCCCAGACAGGATTTTAAGAAAATGTTGTTGGTCATATTTTTTAAGTTGTTCCAAGCATCTTGGATATTTAACTAAGGAAATCCTTTTCCCATCTGTAGTAGCAATATCCCTGTCATATATTTTCTTCTTTAAAACCTGATTTTAATTATAAATATGATATTGTGGATGAAATATATTGCTTAAAGTACAGTAAAACTCTTATCCACCTAAAAAAATCAAAGATTTTTGCATCTGAGCTGTCACCTTTGTATCTTCCAAAGAAAATATTTTTGCCTCTAGAATAAGAGCTATATTAAGGTAAAGATCTAAAATGTATCAATCATAGCTGTCTATATTACAAACATCTGCAATTACATAACATGAATCTTGAATGAAAGTCTGTGGAGATTAACTACTGTTGTTCTGTGCCTATTTTAGCAGCCCTGTGCCCTTATACCTCAGTGTAACAAATACAAAGTGCATTTTAGAATCATAGAATGATTTGTGCGGAAAGGGAATTTTACGCCCTCCAGTTCCACTACCTGGGACACCTTCCACTAGACCAGGTTGCTCAGGGCCCCATCCAAGCTGGCCTTGAGCACTGCCAGGGATGGGGCAGCCACAGCATCTCTGGGAAATGCGCAAGCACTAGGAAACCCTCACTTTTTGGATTTGTGGTCTAGGAAATTGTCCGTCAGTCACCCTTTCAAGCCCCTGTGGACTGCTCCCACTAAAATGGCTTCTTTTTTTCTTTTTTCTTTAGTAAGACATCTGCTACTTCATTCTGTAAAACTTCTAGATCTTCAGTTGCCATTTCCAGACTCAGAAAATGCAAAAGTGATGTGTAGATCATTCATGCACATATACCCACTCAGTAGCCATTTAATATTGGGTAACACTTATTATAAATAACATTTAATTGCATTAATAACATTAAATACAGTAATAACATTTATTATGAAATAACACTAAATATAACACATAATACAAAAGCTGACTTCAGGAGAACACTTCCATTTCGGAATAACTTTTAAGGTTTCTATCACAGCAGAAAGAAACAAGTCCTTCAATGTGTATTTTTCTCCAGAACTCCACTAGCAGAAAGAATCCTGAGCTTTATCCTGGGAGTGTTCGCACACATTTAGAGCAGGACAATATAAGAGACATGGATTCAAATAGCTTTTATACTTTCCTTAGGGAAGATTTTTCAGGTCATTCTTAAATTTGATAAAGGTATTACAAACCGCTCCCATTAAAATTTAATTTTTCTGCTGGAAAGAGTTGTTAAATTGTAACTTATAACCTATCTAACAGTTTATACAGTGGCATTCGTAATTGTGCCTTCAGAGATCAAACTTACCCATTATTCCTGTCAGATAGACACCATAGAGAGATAAACCAGTTGTGGCAGCATTCCAGACTGTCCCAATAACAGCATACAAAAGGATGGAGCCAAGATTTCCAAAGAACAATCTATTTGGCATAAAATATCCAGCATCCAAGACAATGGGGGGCAGCAAATAGAAGAAAAATACAGTTGGTGTCAGGGAGAAGGAGGGAAGGTGATCTGCTGCCCATACGATGCCACCGAGGAAAAGACCAAGGACAATCAGCAGAGCACTTTCTGGAATCACCCGAGTGACTTTGTGGGACAAGTGGAAAACTGCAAGGAAACACAAAAACTGTGAGTCAGAAATTAAATGGAGAAACAATTTGAGCAACAACAGTTGTTAGTTGGAAATTTTGACTCCACACAAAACTTTTTGCTCTCACTGTGGTTAGACTCAAAAGCATACATGGAATGCTTGGGATACAGGCGCTTACAGAATAAAAAAAACCCTCAATCTTCAGATTTTATCCAGCATATTTTAACTCATATGAAGCCAATATTCCATGACATTTATAGCCTTCATTGGATTATCCTCTGTTAACAAGATCTGTTTAGGGAAAGATGGTCTTCTGTGCAAAGCAGTAAGTGCAAGGCTGAAAAGTAGTGGGGAAGTCCTGGAAATGTATGATATCATGGCTTATTTCTTTATCTAAAAATACACATCCAGCCTCCTAATGATTGTCTTTAAAAATAAACAGTTTATTAACAGGCTTATTGGAAGATGTGATAAAGATGCTGAAAGGAGAACTGGTTTCAAGGCAACTTTTTAAATTTATAAAGAATTTTCTGATAATGTAGCCCGCAGCAGGAACAGAATTAAGGGATCATGGGATCCTTTGACCCTTACCTTCAAGATGTCCCTAATAAGGATTTCTCATAATTCAGAGGCTTTCTGAAGGAATGGAGGCTTTAGCGGTCCCTTCAAATATGTATTTGTGGGGAATGGTTCTGCAAGACGATGCTTGTATAAGGTGTCATGAAATCTGTATGCTACAATAGTCTGTAAAATCTGTTAACAAAGGTATATGGTATCTATGACAGCAAAACATGTAATGGTATGGTGTGGTCAAACTATTAAACTAGCCAATAATTAGAAGGAGAGAAAATTACTGAGTGCCATGAGCAAATCTAAAGAGACAGAGAGATGGCACGACCAGACAGAAAAAACAGACTGTTCAAGGCGACAGAAACAACTAAGTCTGCAAATACATGTGGCGACATATTTATAGAGCATTTGTTAGGCATCAGATAAAAGAAAATAAAAAAGCAGAGAGAGGAACAGAGAGAAGTCAAGTCTACAAAGAAAGATGAAACATAAAATAGGAGGAAGAGGCAGAAGTGTTTGATAATAAGTAAGGACAGGTGGTTTAGTTGACTTTCTTGGGATTTCTGTAAGCTTGTCCTTCAGTTTATCTTAAGTAATGATGTGTCCCAGGTGGCCTAAACCCTGGTACTTTGTGAAACTGACCTAATAAATGTGGCTTTACTTACATAGCTTTGTGTTGAAAATGTGAGTTACACTTCACGAAGAAAATTTTAGTAAAAGCCACCAAGTTTCCCCTGGTTTGAACAGCAGCTGTGTTGAAGCTATTACAATACTAATGCAATTTATCTGAGAACTAGCTTGGAAAAGAACCCATCATTATGAATTCCAGACTCTTAAGCCATACTGGAAGAATCTTTCCTATGACCACGCAGAGATCTTAGACCAGGTTCCTTTACTGAAAGACCATTGTTTTTCTTCCCATCCAAGTATTTGTCCTTGTCAAACATTTACTAGTTACCTTTTAGAGTGTTTTAAGGGCCCCACTCCTGAAGTGTTGGCTTTTGCCTTGGCTGCATCTACACAGGCACCATCCAACATTATAGCAGCCCCACAATTATGTGGTTCCTTAAGCTGTAGAACTTTCATGGTCTCATACAAATAGAAAACATGAAAGGAAAAGTGACCACAGCCTTCCTAAGACAATAATGAGCATGAATGGAGATGTTCATGAGCGTTTGCAGAAAAGACTTGAAAACATGTTAGAACGCAGCTAAAAAGTGGGATTAATACAAAAGCAATCAGACACAAAAACAAACTGCATTCAGCGAAGGTGACTAAACCCTGCTAACTGTCTATGTCATCCAGTGTCATGTAATCAAGAGATGAATAACACTTCTCAGAAACAAACACTCTGGTTTTTCTGTTAGTTTCCTTTCTTTGTTATAAAATCCCTTGGGCTTGCATTGAAAAAGAAGAAGAGAGAGGAAATTAAATGAAGAAAAATAAACTAGCTACTATTCCATGTGTACAAATTGTGGCATTTAGCTTCTCAAAAGTCTTTCCTACTAGTCATTCTTGATTCCTTGAATTTCCAGTCAGTGAATTATCAACTAATTTATCACCTCACAGAGAGGGGATTATCTCCTTATCCCTGAAAATGAATGTTGCTGGGCTAGTCTTACTAACCAAAGTCTGTTTTTCCTACTCTTACATTAGAAGATAAGCCATGACTACAAGAAGATAAAGTTAAAATGAACCTGTGAAGACTTTTCAAACCTAGGCATTTGGGAAAAAAAAACAGTGCCTAGCTAAAATTTCATAGTCTATAGAATTCTCCCCTTTACAACCAAAACTAGTTTTGAATGATAGGAAGTCAATCTGATTTTGGTTGTAACATTGTCTCTGCCTAAAAGTCACATTTTCTCAGTGAATCAGCTCTGTCTTATCTATCTCTGTCCCTTTTAACTCCAACCCACTGATTATCTGTATCAGATTTTAATGCTATCAGCAATAAATTCTTCTACTCTGTTAGTTTAAGGATGCAGGCCATAGACAGGAAAGTTATTGCATGAATGGGCTCTAGAGAGGCCTATTTTCATTTTTGCATTTGGCCCAAGCAAAATCTGAAAACCAAACTGTCTTTGTTTTAAGATAAAACAATTCTGCCTGGCTAACTCTTCAGGCAAATACCATGCTATATGATTAATGGAAATATGTCTATAGGCATAGAAATATGTAAAAGGAAAATACCACAACTGATGAAATTCAATAAAATAGCTTTGGACTGAGATGCAATTGGAACTTAGATTAATGTTTGAGCTCATATTTGCACCTACACAGATTGATTTTCTTTTTCTAGCTATGTGTATAAAGTATATTTAATCAAGATGGTACATTATGAGTAGTTATTACATTTGTGGAATTTGATGGACATAGATTAATTCCAAATTCACTCTTTAATATTTATTTTTGTAATTCATTATTCTGAAGCAATGTCTCCAATATACTCTGAGAGTATTACAAACTCACATAATGATAGCACTTCCATTTCATAAAACTTGCCTTTACTTGTCTAAAAGAGATCCAAAAACTGTCCCATAAAATGAATTGTGTCCCCATGACAAAGCAGAACTGGAAGCTTTAATTGCACCTAAATGTCTGGCATGACGAGGTGTTTCACCTGACTGAGGAGCAAATACAATCCAGCAAAGTTTGTAAACTCCTAATGGACAAGGCCTAGTTTGTTCCTGATGTGAAAGCCATTTCAGCTATCAGGAAGGAGGATAGAATGCAGTGCTGCTCAGATAAATTACTCTGCAATGGACCCAGAGACAAAATTGTCTACTTTCACTGCTGTTAATAAGGAAAAGTGTATCAATATATTTTAATGAGGAGAGGGAAAGGGAGAACATCTGTAGACAGTTTATGGCATAAAATAAGCAACTGTGTACAGGGCAATTTTGTGATCTATAAATTTTAACATTTAACATTTTAACATTTAGCATTTGGAATTCTTCTACCCAAGTCTAGATAGAGTATTAAAGAAAAAGTTAAACATATGCCTCCCTTCCAGTAGATGCTATACTTGGTTTGAATGTGGGTTGGACTGACTACTGGGTAAACAGTGTATAAATTCAAGCTGAGCATCACCAAATTAGAAACTTTCTACAAAATTAAGAAAGAGTTGCACAGTATAAACATCCTGTAATTTTTTTCAGATGCTTCCTTTGAGATCCAGGAAAAGGGACTGTGGCATTTAAGCTATCTGATGAGAAAGACAAAACAAATTAACAATCAATGATGTGGTGGCTGGAACTGACTCAAAGGATGAAACATACTTTAAAAAGTAAGTTGGGATTTATAGCCTTTTATAAATCCAGTTACTTAGATTAAATCCTTCAGTGGAATTTACAGCATTCAGTGAATTATCTCTTGTTTTTTCAGGCCATCTGTGACTGTGCTTTGGAAGATATGATTCAACAGAGTAAGCTTTTTCTCACTTATGCAAAGAAATGAAGAGAGGAAGACTGGTTAAAAGAAAGGAAAATTGAATTTAAAAATAATAAGGACTAGATACTGTACAATTCATTTTTAAGTTGTAATATTTGCAGACACTTTAAAAAAATTGCTGAAGTACGGTTTTCACTTTTTTTTATCTCTTAACAAAACCTATTTTTAATCAATACTGATTTTTTCTTATCAAAGGAAATATTTTAATATCTTAGATCTATATCTTTAGCATTATTTCCAGCGGAAATTAACAATTCAAGATAGATTTACATCCTTTTGAAAATACAGCACTGAAACTACCTATTTTAAATACTGCTAAATTTCAGGGTTTGTGCAGTCATCTCAACACTACTTCAAGTGAATAATTACATTTCCATTAACATTGATAGTGTAAAATCAAGTCTTTGAAAACAGTGAAATTATTTTTGCAACTAGTATCACTGTTCCAGTCAATCACAAAACCTACTGCATGTGCACAGTACACAACGTGTCATCCAGAGAAATCAAGAATTGACCTCTAATAATGATGGTAATTCTCTGCTGATTTTTTTTTCATGTGTCTTTGGATAAAATCCAAGGACTCATATAATAATTTATAAAATTAAAACAAGACCAGCCTTATCATTTCCATCATTTCCGTGAAAGCACAGATATGAATCTGCAAACATTTCTGGGCTACTCCTATCAGGGTTAGTGGCAGGCGTGAGGTCTCCCATATGCATTTCTACTAGTGGTTCAAATATGCACTGACACTACCTTCTTAATCTATTTTCCAGTTCTGACTTTTTATTTTCACTTATAAAGTTGAACTCATCATACTTTATCAAGCCACGGCTGTTTATAATTGGAGCTCCAAGGCTTGATTCTCTGTAGATGGTGAAAACCCTTGCCATTGACCAAAGCGAGAGCAGAACACTGAAAGCTCCTTTGTGCTTCTTTACTTTTCAGAGCTGCAAATAACAGTATCTTCAGGGCAGTACACAGATTTTTTAATAGCACAACAAAGAAACTTCCTAAGAGAAGGCATAATAAATTACACAGGAGAATATTCTGCTCAAAGGGAGAATCTTTCCTCTAAACATCTTGCAGTAGCTGGACACTGACCAGCAAGCATGAAATTTTGGTATCTTACCTTATCTACCTGTTCACGCTCTCCTTAGTGTGATAAAGGAATTCAATTTTAAAACTGTTTAGTTATACCCTTTTTTGCAAATTTTCCAGTGGTGCCTTCTGCAGATACATGTTATTATTTAACACACATACACAAAAACTTATTCCTACAGCATACCTGGAAAAAAAATCTGCTTTATCTTGCCTGTATAATGGCTCAAATTATAGTCTAATACCAGTTTGTGACCTAAATTGTATTAACTGTAGCTGGTCAGTAATGTAGTCCAAAAGACTCTGGAAAGCCCTGATCCATTGCTATTATGTTGGTCTGACTAAGACATAGCCAAATCCTCTAATATAATACAGAGCATGCATTTTCAAGAAAGGATCTCTTGGGCATTCACTTGCTCCATAGCCCCACACTTTAGTTGCAGCCACATAGCAGGTCACAGCTGACTAACCAGCCGCATCTTGCCATACCAAGAAAGAATTTCTTTCTTTCATTTGTCTATACAAGCCCCTGCAAGAGATTGCAGAATTCGTGGTGTAGGAACTGTGTGTAGATGCTGGAACAGAGACAATTGTATATTTTCTATTATTTTTCCCGTTTGTTTGGGTTTTAAAACTGCAAACTCCTTTAAAAGACTAAAGTAGATTAGATTAGATTAGATTAGACTGTAGATTGTTTCCTATTAGGCTGTATAAGTAGGAGTCCTGACATCTAAAAAGCAGCTGAGCAGTCACTATTTTAAAATTGCTTCTCATTCTTGGTTTACTAAGAGTCCCATGTAATCACTGATCTTAACTGGCCTCCTCTGGTGTGTGCTCTGGTCCTCTCATGACACTGAGGGGAGTGTATGTCAGTCCCAGTCTGCACATAACCTAGTCCAGTCTAAAAGTGAATTTTTCTTATAAAATGGACAGCATACAATTCTTAGCAAACTTCTTCATTACAAGGGTTTCAAAAATTGCTTAATAATGATTGATAGTGTTTCCCTTTTTAATTATGTGGGGGTTTTTATAAGTAGTTGTCTTCAATTGCTACAGTTACTTTGTCTTCTGTTTATTGGGCAAATTTATTTATACATCTACCACTTTGATCTCAAATTTCTCCAGAAGTTTTGCTGATAAATCTAATCTCTACTTACTCCAGTCTTTACTAAGAGAAGGTTTTTGATACAATTTCCTGTTTAATTAACTTTTACTTGTTTATAGTTCTCTTATCTTTTATTATGTCTCCCTTTACTTCTCAACAGTAATGCCCACCCACCTGTTTCCCAATAAACTTCCTGCACATGCTATACTTGATATCTTAATACTCTCAGGCCTTTCATTTTCTGCTTTATCCTTGTGATTTTTTTATTATTTTCACAGATGTACCAGTTTTGGATCCTTCAGTGCATTGACCTCGGCTGTACTGGATCTCTTTGTTAAGATGTCTTACATGACTTGACTTCCTGAGTTTCCTACTTCAGCAAGTACAGCATTTCTTGCCTGCAGAGCCATAGGCACACCTTTCCACTAATTACAGCTGCTTATGTAGCCTGCGCAGAATATCTGGGAATTCTCATCAAGAATCATAAGTACTAGAAGTACTATTTAGCTGTTTATCCAGAGCTTCATTATCACACCATCATACTTAATGATCCACATTTCAGAGGATTATTGCTCCAGATAAATCCATGTAAAGGTACACCACCAGCCCTGATCACAGTTAGAGATCACAGTTCATTCTGATTTCTAGCCTGAACTTGATCACAGCTATTTTATGTCTATTTTACTTTGTGGGAGTGATATCAGTTTTCTTAAATGGCTGTTTTGCCCTAGAATTAATTCCTTCATTTCTTATTATATAAGCAGAAAGAAAAACATACTGTCTTTTTGTTGCTTGTCTCTGTTTTTTTAAAGTAAGCTACTTCTTTTCAGTCTCCTGGTCTGTCTGTTTCAATCTGAGTTCACCTTTGTGGATTCAGAGACATCAGAAATATAGACTGCATTCTGCATGAGTCATAGTAGAAGTGAGTCCAACAGCATTAATAATTTCCTATCACAATCTATAGTTCAGCTACATCCTGGATTCTTTATCGCACTGGTGACTCACAGTCACCCTGTATTCACTTTGTACAGATGTACCTCTCTTCCCCTTCCCATTTTCATGTCAATTCCTGTCGTGGCCTCTGAGTGCAACTGCCCTTGGTATTACTGTATTACATCCCTCCCCTTACTACTCAGGATTATATATTTTTCCTTGTACAATACCCATATCTACATGAATACTGATAACGCCTGCAGAAATGTGCCACCAGAAACCTTCAGTAGGAAGGCCCACCTCTTTGTGTACTGATCAAAAAAAAGCAAAACCAGAGCCCTGCATAACACCAGTCGAAAAACTAAACTCTAGTGACTTCCTGTGACTGAAAAACAATCCTCTATTAGTTTCATACTTTTATCTCACCTTTTCTTTCTCCATGCAGAAACTATTTTACCCTGTCTTATTTGCAGTTGAATTTAGGCTTAAACCAAAGGAAAAAAAATCTTCCATTGTGTTCTAAGAGTGGTTCAGTTGAAGCAAGGATTCAAAGCATTAGGGAACTGCATTTCTAGTCTGTCCAGGAAGTGTTTGGATAGACTCATCAGAACTGAAGCTGATCATTATTATCTATATTTGCCTTTCTAATCTTTATCAACAAAGTGTGCTCGGTTCTTTTTTTCCTGCTCAGGGGACTGACAGGATATTTTATAGTCCTTTGGATTCTCTTCTGTGGACCTTGTAACAACAAAACAAATGTTGTGAATCAATGTTGCCATTTTGAATTATTTGTATACAAGGGACAAAAATCTCTTAAGAAAACAGATTTTAAGGATTTCTTCTATCAATAATCCTTAGATAAACATGAAATTATTTTATTAATCAGCACCTTATGCTTTTGCCCAATCTAGAAAAAAATGAGAGATTTATTGAAAAAAACTTGAAGTTACTTTATATCTGAAGAAACTCAGAGATGTAATATACCTATATTGTACAACAAGAGCTAAAAGCCACGTTTGGTATTGGATCTTGGTACCACCTTAAAATATACTACATGAGCATAAATAATATTATTTATACTTAATCTTGGACATATTTTTCCTAAGCAAGGCACAAAAGTCCTTGATACGGAAGGACTGGTTTGAGTTTGGTTTAATCCAGCTCAAGAAAGCTTTATTTATTTGTCACACATGTAATGGTCACCATTTACAAAGCATACAGCATTGTAATGAGCTCATTAAGGAGGAGATTTTAGGTAGCTGTTCTCGTGTAGGTGAACAATTAACAAAATATGTTAGCAATTAAAAACGTAACCAACATACAGGTCAAGGTTCCCAGCTGATAGGTCATAACATAATAAGATAGCCTCAAGTCAAATTTAAAGAAGTGTGTGAGTAAGCAACTATTTTCTCTGTAAGCACTTAGAACATAATGAAGTTTAAACAGTCAGGCAGAGTTTATCATAATTATGCCAAATAGTTCTTTTCTGAAGGAGCAGTCCCACTGCAGTGCAAGTGTGGTAGCATTTGGCCCTTATGGAACTGAACAGCACTGAAGGAAAAATGGGAACAGTCGAAAATAATATTTCAAAATGAGAGCAAAGTACACATTAGAAACACCTTGAAGTATAGTAGAGGATATAAAACAGGACAGTAAAAGAATCATAAAACTGCTTCACTTGCTATGTAAAGGTATTGAAATTAAGTTGCACTATATTGCTACAGCTTTAAAATTGTCTTCAAAGATTCACTGAAAGTTTTTGACAGTGATAGCATTTCTTTATTTTTAAAATACCAAACTATTTTCCAGTAAGGTGGGTTAAATTAAGAAATGCCAAGAACTGAGTTTCACACTATGAATTTTAGATTTTTTTTTTCCTTTTAACCTCCATTTTAATATGACAAATTAATTGAAATTAAGAGATCCCCATGGGAATGTTCTGGCACCTGCTCATACAGATGAAAAACTGCATGGAAATGGGTTACCGGTAATATATGGAAGCAGTTGTTCTCTTGTATGATAAATTGTGTAAGGAATTACCAAAGCCTGAATAAAAACCAGAACCAGTTCTCCCTGGTTGAGGTCTACTGCACATGAAGAAAAAGAAGATGAAGAAGAAATAATTTAATGAATATCAGTAGTACCCTGAAACTCTGAAAATGTCCTTATTCGGTAGGGACTTTCTCTTCTTCCCCTGTACTGCTTCCAGCAAGGCACAGTAAGGATTGCTGCTGCTAGGAAGGGCATGAGGGACATAATTAAACCCTAAGGGCTAGGGCAAATAGCTATGAAGGCTGCTCCAAGTCATGGGGTATGAAAGTACTGTTTTTCAGGCACTGGCATACTGGCTTGCTTCCTGCCCCTTACGTTCCACCCTGGTAAGATTTTAATTAATACAAGTGGAATAGCGTGGAATTACAGTGGAAGTATTCCTGATTACAGCAGTAAATTAAATGAGCATTAGGGTATTCAAGTTCACAAGCAATGCAATACAAATACAATACAATACAATACAATACAAATATCCACACAGTACCCGCCTCACCTAGGTTTCCTTCCAACAGGAATGGTCATTTCAGGCTCTTAAGTTGGTGTTCAGTATTTCACTGTCTGGAATTCAAATTTTATTCCATTGGAATTACATGGGGCTTTTCTCTGTGGCTAATATATTGGACTGTTTTGTGTGTGTGTTTATTTTCAGTATTTCAGCATTTATGTAGAGGAATAAAGGAGGAAAATAGAGGCTCATATAAAAAATCTCCCAACCAAACAAACACACATATGTTAAGTAGCTCTTGTTTAAAGCTGAAAATAATTTGAGAGAATTAACAAAACATGCCAGGCTAGTTTCCATTGAAAGTAAATACTACTGCACCTCCTAAAAAGCTTCAAAGTTTTGCCAGTCATATGTTGGAGGAGAGAGTCTCCAGCAGCTTGATAAGAGAAGAGTTTTATGGTGGACTACAACTCCTGTACATAATTTCAGGAACTCAAATATATGGCTTATATGTGCTAGAAATTTGGTCATCTCAGATTTTCTAGGTGAGATTTTTAACCAAAAAGCTAGAAATACTTCTAAGATAAACACTCCCTATTGAGATAAGGTGTCCAAAATGACAACAGATGAAGTCTTTTCCCAAGCTCAACACAATTCAGCATTATGTTCTCACAGCCTAGAAATCCACTTGTATCCCAGGCTGCATCCAAAGCAGCATGGGCAGCAGGGCAAGGGAGGACATTCTGCCCCTCCACTCTGCTCTGTTGAGATGCCACCTGGAGTTCTGCATCAGTTCTGAGGTCCCCAGCAGAGGAAAGGCATGGACCTGTTGGAACAGGTCCAGAGGAGGCAACTAAGTTGATCATAGGACAGGAGAACCTCTGCTATGAAGACAGAATGTGAGAGTTGGAGTTCTTCAGCCTGAAGCAGAGAAGGCTCCAAGGGAGACCTTATAGCACCATCCAGTACCTAAAGGGGGACTGCAAGAGGGCTAGAGAGGAACTTTTCCCATGGACACATAGTGAAAGGACACGGGGAAAATGGCCTTAAGCTGAAGGAGGGTAGATACTAGGAAGAAATTCTTTGCTATAAGGGTGGTGAGGCACTGAAGAGGTTTCCAGAGAGAGGTTGTGGACTCCCAATCCCTAGAGGTGTTCAAGACCAGGCTGGATGGGGCTGTGGGTAACCTGGTCTAGGAGAAGATGTGTTTGCCCATGCAGGAGAGTTGGGACAAGATGATCTTTAAGTTCACTTCCAACCCAAACTATATTTCCATGATTCTCTAATTTTATAGGGCTGTGGAAGCATCTCAGTGAAGATGTTTATGATCCTGAAGCTTTATCAGAAAATGGAGAAGCAAGTAAAAACTTTTGTCTATAGGAATTCTCTAGACATAACTTGTCACTTACCTGTTTCTCCATATACTATTATGGAGAATACATTATGAAATTTATTTCATGATAGAATAGCTCTTTTAACATTAGTAGTGCTAGTCAGAAAGAATATGGTAAAGAACTGGGCAAGGTGATATGCGGGAAAGAAAGAAGCAACAATTCTCATGTTACAATAGCTACACAGTACTCTGTCTATTAAGAAAACACCATTTTCACCAATCAAGGCTGTGAGTTTCTGGGTTAGGCAACAGAAGATGTGACATGCTTTGTTACCAAATGCACTCATTCCTGCCCATAAGAAAGAAAAATTGCTTAGAAATCTAGATATGTGACTTATTTTCCCTTAAACTTAAGAGCAAGGTGCATTTTAGTTTATACCACACTATTTTTTTCCTGCAAATAGCTCTGAGATACTGCTGTCATTCAATGTGCTTTAGCATGACGTTTGATTTTTGTCCCTACAGCTTCTCCAGTTAAGTAACACGTTAACTCTAATACCTTCATTATCTCATTTAAGAGGTGATATAACTACACTATGGTAGCAGCAGGAAGAACTGTAGTTTAATTAGTGTCCTTATACTGCAAAACATAGTACATGGAAAATAGCTTTGATATTTTGAAATGCAGTAGGAAAAGTGGTAAGACAGCTGGTTTTTCAGTTACTCATTTGTGTTTTGTAGTGCATGCACAGGCAAAATGAGAAAGGATAGTGTGCAAAAATCTCCCTGTTCACAGGGAGATTAGTTTAACATTATTTTCCACAGTGGAGAAATGAAAAGGAAGGGAACAAAACAACTGGCTAAAGCTGTATTTGAAGCCCAGTTCACAACTCAAACATTTGGGTACTTAAGATGACTGTTTATTTCAAGAAAAAAGAAAGGTAGAAACCAAACACAAATCCCTTCCTAAGTAAAAAAGCATCCCAGAATGCCACATACACAGACCAAGCATGATTCTATTGTATCATATGTAGTACAAAGTCATACCAACATAGGATTCTTTTCTTTGTACAATTATGTGCTTTATATAGTCAGATCCCTTCCAGCAGGGGAAAAAGATTTTGCATATATTCCTAAAAATATCTGCGCAGAGATTACACTTTGGGAGCAGTAAGAATTCAGTATGAATCAAATATTACTAAATGATCCACAGTAGTGCCTCTTTTTTTACTTTTATTACCACATATATAAGAATTAAACTTCAGTTGAATCCTAAAGTCGTTAGGGTTTGAAGAGACCTTTAAAGGTCATTTACTCCAATCCCCCTGCAACAAGCAGGGACATCTTTAACTAGATCAGGTTGCTCAAAGACCTGTCCAACCTGGCTTTGAATATTTCCAGAAACTGGCATCTATTGCCTCTCAGAGTAACCTGCTCCAGTGTTTCACCACCCCCATCAAAAAAAATTTCTTCCTTCTATGTAGCCTGAATCTTTTAGTTAACAACCATTAGTCCTAGTCCTATCTCAGCAGATCCTACTAAAAAGTCTGTCCCAGTCTTTGTTGTAGGCACCCTTTAAGTTCCGAAGAGGTCTCCCCAGAGCCTTCTCTTCTCCAACCACACAACCTGAAAGCTCTCAGCTTGGCTTACTAGGAGAGGTGCTCCAACCTTCTGGTGATCTGGGTGGCCTCCTCTGGAGCTGCTCCAGCACATCCCTCTCCTTCCTGTGCTGAGGACCCCAGAGCTGGACACAGTNAGCTGGACACAGTACAGACAGACTCTCTCCAGGCCAGAGCAGAGGGACAATCACCCCACTCTGACCTGCTGGCCATGCTGCTTTTGATGCAGCCCAAGAAGTAACAATAAAATAAAACAAGGAGCAATACTAGTGCCGGAGCACTACAAGAAAAAAGGTGACTGATTCAATATGTCATTGCCTACCCCTCACAGAAAACGCCCCTGGCAGTATCCTGACCCCCTCTGCCTCCCAACCCAGCTCAGAATGAGAACCCTCCCACCCTCCCCAGAAAATTACTTGAGGGGTATAGAATCACCTGCCAGCCATGCCTCTCCTGGCTACTGCAAAAATTAACCCTGTCCTGGCTGGATCCAGGGTTCTGTGTTTTAGGCACTACAGCAGAAACCCCTCCATTGGCTGTAGGACTTCTTTGCCTCCCTATAATCAGAAAGCATATCACATGAGGGCATATCAATAAGATTCTACTGACTTTCAACACATTAGGGTCTTCCAAAATGCAACAGATGACAACATATGCTACACCAGGCAGCAAGAGGAAAATGTAAGACCATTCTCCTTTACATCTGCATAAGTCTTTCCTGACACAAGCATTTCAGTACCCACACACAAGCTGAATTTCCACTTGCAGTGGCTGGTTTATCTTGGATTGCTTTTAATCTTTACTCATAATTCACAATAAACAGAAGGAAACTTCATACTTCCTCCTGCTGTTTTTACATCCTCATACTTTCGAACACCAAACAGCATTATTCAAGTGAACATGCCTTAAGAATTATGGTTTTTATTAAGGTCAACTCTGCTGTATTCCTTAAGAAAGTCTGAAGAATTAAGACGCTTTATTAAGTGCTCGAAAGTAATAATTTTGGTTCAAAAAAATTTAGCTTTTCCCTTAATTACCATTTTCTTCAGTACAAGTATTCAAGACATGAAAACAAGGTGTTCTTCTGTTTACTGAAAGGCTAGGGAACATAAGGTTCGAATAAGATTAATGTATTATGTACTAAGAAATTGCTGCTCTCCTTAAGTCCATGGTAAATGTGACACTCCTTTTTTTTAAAAGGTCATGTAAATTGTAATAACCTCACCCTCAGATCAGAGAATGTCTGAAAATTGATCAAATTAACTGGAGCAGGGGAGGGAGAAGGTGAATTACAAAATTTCATATTTCACTGTCTTCAGTGCCACATCTATCATACTGGAAAAAAAAATTGAAGTTTCTGAACTTGTTATGATCTTTATTTCTAACAAAAATTTTGGAGAACTGTTATCTTTTTTCCTAAATTTTGTCAAGGAGAAAGTAAAAAAAGCAGCCTTCCTTTTCCAGACACTTCTACTGCATAAGCAATGTAAGTTTTCACTAGTACAAGTTTCAGTCTCTGTTATAGAAGCTACACAACCACTTAAGATATTTGCTGTTTGTTCCATGCAGCAATTGATAGGTCCAACTTCAAATAGCCCAGAAGATTTATAGAATCCCTGGAAGCAGGTAGAAGGGTGGCTCCCCCATTTGAAGAAATATTGCTCATGACAGTGAGCTAAAAAATTGATGCTACCTATTCATCTTGTCTAAGAAATGCTGTCCAGAAAGCAGATACAATGTACTCCACAGGATAACATGGAGAGCTACTGGATGAGTGCTCCTGAGGACAGATTGCCCAAGAGCAAAAGCAATCTTCTCAAAGCTCTATAGGACAAAGTCCCAAAAATCTTACATTGCTAACTCATGATAAGACTTTATGATTAACAGACATCTTGATAGAATCTGCCAGGCTATAGATTATGACAAAATCCTTTCAATGAATAGAAGATATTTTAAATGAAAACCTTTAATGACAGTCCAATGCTTATCTTTGTAATAACAAAGCAACAGAAATTGAGAAATTAATGAATTCATTTATATGATTGTTAGGCTTTGAATATGGATATTCTTTCTACTCTTTTTCTTGTTTTTCACAATCTAATTCCCATGTTTTAATGTTTACATAACAGCCCCTGTAGCTTCATCTCTAGCTTCCATCCTGTCCTTTTTCTCATACCTTTTATCATACTTTTTTTCACTTATGATCAGGGCACTACTCAGTTCGAAGGTGCTCATTTTTTTAGATCTAGACTATCTTTCTCAGCTCATTATACCAGAAAGATTGTGCAGGTAACTTTAGTTTTTTGCCTTTAAAGTTCTTTTTGATCACTTTTCTACATGGCTTCTCTGGTATCAAGGGAAACAATGGAGAAACATGATAATAAACACAACATTTAAGCAGTAGTTCTACTTAGAAAAAAATACACTCTTCTCCACTAATGATCATCCACAGTAGCTGATCTGAACTAGTAACTGAGTTCAAAATATCTTTATCTACAATTCAATAATGTTTCTTGACAAAATATCGGTTCAATAGTTGAAATGTCCTCCTATCCAGAGTCAGAGTTTTCACAGTCTTTAGTGAAGTGAAATGAAGTTAGCCAAATGAGTATCATTTTGGGAAGGACTAGAAGACCATCGTCACCATAACATTAGGGTTCTTCTTTTAGAAGGACAAAGGCAGTCCTCTTGAGAAAAGCCCATTAAAAATGGACAAACTGAGCCAAGGTTGTGAAGTGCCAGTGCTGTAAGTGGAAGACACAGAAGTAACAGCTGCATAGTACAGAGGAGAACCACAGAGGTGCTTTTCTGGCATACCGCACGTTCCCATCAAGCAATACTATTCATTAGAATATCAGCTCATCCTGGAGAAAGCTTTGGCTAAAATAAGAGATGAAACTCACACTTGTATCGGGTAACAGAGGGCAGAAGGGTGAGTGACATATCAGTGAAAGCCATTCATAACAGAAAGTTGAAGTCACTCTGATCAGAGAGCACCTAGCTTGGAGGAGCAATAGATTTTATGCTGATACTTTGTCATTCCTTTATTTAACTCATGATAGCATGAGTTTAATACTATTGTGGCCACTATATGGCCACCTTATATTCTTCTCTCCTCTGTAGTGTGCAATTTTGTACCAGCTAACCAAAGTGTACCAGCTGCATACAGAAATGTTGCTTTCTTTGACCAGCTGAGATGTAGATAAAGGTCCATCCACGTATGACCACTGCTAATCCAAGGTTCCACAGATCTAACTGATAGAGCAACTAATTCTGTATACAGACACATGAAGGACAGGAAACTTCTCAGGAGGAGTCAGCATGGTTCACTACATGAAAGTGCTTGACTAACCTGGTATCAGTGAAGTGATGCACCTGGAAGATGAGGGGAGAGCAGTGTCTGACGAGTTTCTCATGGACCGTCAGTAAGGCTTTTGATGATGCCTCCCAGAACAGCCTCAGGCTGTTGCTGTAGGGGCTGGATGGGCAGACAATGGGGTGGATTGAAAACTGGATGAATGGACAGACCTTGAGGGTGGTGATCTGTGGTGCAAAGCTTACTTGGAGGCTGGTAACTAGAGGTGAACCGCGGGGGGATCTGTACTGACTCTAGTCCTGTTTAACATCTTCATTAATGGTCTGAATGATGGAGCAGAGAGTACCCTCTCTGCTGATGACACAAATTGGGGAGGAGTGGTTGATAAGCCAGAGGGACTACTATCCAGAAGGACCTTGACAGGCTGGAGAAATGAGCTGACAGGAACCTTGTAAAGTTTGGCAAAGAGAAGTGCAGAGTCCTGCACCTGATGAAGAACAACACCCCACACCAGTATATGCAGGGGGCCACCCAGCTGGAGAAAGCAGCTTGGCAGAGGTGTGCGGGTGGCCAAACACTAGCACAGGTTGCTCAGAAGGGTTGTGAAGTCTCTATCCTTGAAAATAATCAAAAGTCGTCTGGACATGTTTGTGTGCAATGAGCTGTAGGTCACCGTGGACCAGCTGGAGCATAAGACCAGATGTTGCACCTTCCAACCTCAATAAGCCTGCGATACTGTTATGAGTCTGTGAACTCTATAGGAGATCCAACAGTTTCCCCCAGTTCACTACTGTCCCAAATTCATTCCCAGAACTAAATAGGACAGAATAGCTAAGGGCCAGAACTATTTCAGTGGAAAATCTGGATATTTAATTCAAACCAGGTCTTAGAACACTTTAAACTCTAGACTGTAAACAGACAGAAGAGCAAGCACTCAAAGACTGCTTCAGTCATTCTGGAATGAATATTTTAATCACTTAAATCACTAAGTAGCATTTATTAACTTAAGCATATGTCTAAGATGCCAGGTCTGAAAATCTACATCTAGATATTCACCAGTTTTGGTATTTCACTGGAGTAGGATCTCCATACTATACCTATATTTAGTTTTATGTATGATCACATAGTAACTCTACCTCCAGTACAACTGTTAGTGCATCAATATTAACATTAACATGACATAACATTAACATAAAGCCATCTTATACTAACTGGTACCACCTCATCCCTGGAATATTATTATATCACCAAACCAGTGTAACAAAACTAATTTTAATAAAGGAGCTAGCAAGTCTCTCCTTCAGTTTACAATCTGTTTGCACCTGGGAGATTTACATTGTGACATCTCACTGTCTCAAGACTTTTACTGGTTTCTTAATATTTAATATTTTCCTTAAAGCTCAACTTATAAAACTGGCTGAATCCATAAAGCTTCTAGTTTAAACCTTTTTTCCCCATTAAAAAAAAAAAAAAATTATAATAGAAGAAGAAAGAATCATAACCACATATTTTTGAAAATCAGTCTACAATCTACACTGAGATTTTCTTCCCTGGTATGTCACTACTGCTATTTTAACATTTGGCTTTGACAAACACCAAGGCATTTTTTCTTTCAATAGATAAAAGTTGAACTTCTCTCCTAGGCACATTTTAGTGATGCCAGAATTACTGCTTCTATTTTCAGTTAATAAGAGAAAACTCTCCAGATCCAACTACTTAAAACCCCTGTTATTGTGCAGGCCTTTCAGAACACCTTCCAGTTTTTTTCTTCCATGAATGAACATTAAATATTCGTGCCTTAATTAAAAGTGTTTCCACTTGATGTCTTGCATTCCATCTTGGTCAGCTCTTCCTTGTCGGCCTGTAGTTTCAGTATTTATGACTTTACATAACAGCCAATTGGGTATCAAGTCACTCCTTCCACAGGGGTAAATACTCTGCAAATTGCTTTACAAAAGGAAACAAAATATTGCACACAGCCAATCCACCATGCCCTGTGGTTTACCAAGACTGTTTTAATGGTCTCTAGTTTCAATTGGTTACCACTTGTCAACAAACTGAATAACAATTAAAGACTCCAGTTCTTCAGGCCATAAGTTCTCTCTGCTGCAGAGAGAAGAGCCTTACTGCACTGCTGCAGAGAGAAGAGAAAAATCAGAGACATTTTCCTGAAAGAAAAAAAGAATACTCAGATAAGAAATATTATTCTATGACTTTGGACCCAACTTTTCATCTTGGAATAGAGCGAGCCATATGAAAGATACAGAAGAACTAAGAAGAAACCGCTTTAATTCAGAGCAATTAGAACTGTAGTAAATGGGGGAAAGAACTCTTCCAGTTGGAGTCCAAACATTTCTTAAAGCAAACTTGTGGTAAAGCCAGCGACAGGGTTCAGGTTGTACGTGTCAAGCAAAGTAATAATTCAGGATTTCCAGTACCAGCTTCCCTGCTAAGCATCCCTAACACAGAAAGGTCCACAAAAACAAAGGGGGACCTTAGAGCCTTTCACTTGAAGAACCTCTGTACACCTGGAAGGGTTTGCTGCTTGCTCTTATTTTGTGTGGGGCTGTGGTCTGCTGCATTACCACATGAGAAATTTACAGTCACTTAGGGGGGTTAGATCGCTCTTGGTAATAAGTGGCTTGAGCTCTGAAGACAGTAAATCAATGGTTTCAACAATCCCAAGACTACAGTATAAAAAGGATTCCATTGTTCTGTAGAGAACGCCGAGCACTTTGCACACAGGTGCCTGAAAGTAATTGATGGCAGAGATCCTTCCTTAGGTATGCATGCCTGAACTGTATTCAGTTGAGGGCCATTCTCAAAATGCCATTGTTTTCTTATGTAATTCACACAAGTTGCCATTCTACATTTGCTATTCGCCGGGGGATGTAATCTGAATCTTGTCAAATTATACTATCCTGATATCGTCTTCCCTGCTCTAAATAATTAAGACTTGAAACTTGCAAGACATGGAGGGGGAGGGGGAAGAAGATAGATGTGTGTTACAGGGAGACAGGAAGTACAGGAAAAGGATGAGCAAGGCACAAGAGTAAAATGGAAATAAAAGGTGGGAATAGGCAGTCACAGATGATAAATATAATAAAAATATGGCTCACACAAGTTCCTCCTACCATTGGAAATGCAAGGCTAATATTCTGTTCTGAAAATATTCTTTTCAAATGCCTACAACTTATAAAATGTTAGATACAAAAGGTAATTCTTAGAAGACAGATTCTACAGTACTTCACATTCGTATTAGAATATAGGCATTCTAAACAGCACTTTGTGAAAAGAAATACAGCATCTTACAAAAATGAAGACACTGCAGCTATATAACAGTTGCCAGCACAATTTTACAGTGTTTCTATGCATATCTGGGGAGGAAATGCATATACCTCTGTTCTAAGTGTGCTAACCTGTTTCAGCTTCTACTGACTTCACAATAAAGGTAAAAGAAGCATTTTCCCCTCCTTATCTTTGGATATGAGGGAAGATAGCCAAGTCCAGACTTTTTAAGTCACAATGTAAAGACTTTTCCCATATTATCACTTGTTGATGAAAGCAGCTTTTAACAAGATCTACAATCATGAGGCTGGTAGTTTAAATTTTGCAGGATCTGGTGATATCACCACCTCTGACTCTCTGACTCCATTTTCGGTTAAATACACCCAGTAAAGTTCTGCTAAGCATCCTTCAACATTTCTTCCTAACGATGTCATTTACTGAAGAATTGCCAACAGAAGAGCTACTCTCACGTTTTTTATTTTGTTAAAACAATACCCTAGATCACCTTCTCTATGTGACTGACACTTTTCAGTAGCTACAGTGCCAGGAGGAGAAACTTTGGAGTCAAATGGGCTTTTGTTTTGACAGTTTGCTTTGGAGGGAAGGTTATTGATTTCTTCAGAGAAAATATTGCCCCAGGAGTCTAAATTAGATGGGCAGTTAGACCTGCATTTCAGTTCCTTCCCTAGCCCATCCCTAACATGCTTAAAATTCTCCACAGCAATTGTTTGTGTTAACAAAATACTCTAAAGAGCTCCTTTCTCAGGGTAGTTTGAGACAATGTGAAGGAGCCCAGGCATGCAGAAACTGGACTATTTGTGGGGATCCATATCTCTAAGCTTAGTGATGCATTGTGCTCTGCAGCTCATGTCCTCCTGGGGTCTCAGGAGCTGATGGATTTAAGTCCATCTGACACAGTATCTTCACCACCTTCTCCTAAGTATTCGTTCACTGTTATTGAATCATATCTTCCCCCTCCTCCAAAGCATTGTGGCATTCCTGAAGACAGATTTACCAGCTGCTCTGGATTCAAATTTCACTCCCACTTTTAAATTTCTTATATAAAACCCTTTAGAATTTGTGTGCAACTACACAGAAATTAGAAAAAAAAAAAAAAAAGCTTTTGTGACATTCTTAGACTCAACAAAAATAGTTGGCAAGAGGTTTGACTCAGATAATGAAAAGGCTATGTACCCTTCCTCATTCTTGTTCATAGTCGCTCACTCTCCCACCATTTCTTCCAGTTGCTTATCTGCACACACTGAGCAAATCCAGGGGGCCAGACAGACAGAAAGGCTGCTTTGGAGGGCTTTTTTTTTTACTTTTGGACAATTACCTATTATTCTGTAAAAATGTTGAAAAAATGTTACAAAAATGCTATAGTACAGAAAAGGATTTAAACTGCATGAAGGAAATTCACAATTTCCCCAACATAACCTCCATTGAAGAGATAAATAAAATGTTTCCTAGGGTTTTGAACAAGTATAGAAGCATGTATTAGATATCCCAAGTAGAAAGTATTCTTTTTTTCTTTGCATTGACATGGCCTGAGAAATTCCCTCAAAAAAATTGTATACAATGCTCAGTGTTAAAAAATTTCTTCTCTTCGCCATTTTTAGATTCTGAGCTCATTATTCCTTTCCTTCTTCTACTTGTTTCCCAAGTTTTTTTGATTTTCCACCAATTTCTACCTCTTTCTTTAGAGACTTTCCTGCCAAAATACTGTTTGTGTCTTCTATGCATCCATTTATTCAAAGTTTATTTTCAAGATGTTATCCATGACAGACATATAAAAAAGGAGAGCACATGGCCAAGTGAACTTAGAAAGAACGTGAGAGTCTGGTCAGCGTACGAGTGCCTTTCATCTTAAACCAGAACTATATTGTGTAGGCATGTTGTTTAAAAATGGTACATCCTTTGCCTGCAGGGCTACAGCAAGGAAATGTCTGTACTATCTGTAGCTATAAATGCACACATGTATGCGTTTGGAGGTGATTCTTTTTCAGTGGTACTGCTTATTTCATCTGGAGCACTGAGATACCCAGAAGTGGACACCTGAAGTCCACTAGGAGGGTTCTCAGCCGTACCTCATGTACCTTCTTCATGTAGACAAGATGATTTTCTGGTTTAGATTTACAAATGTAACTAGTTTATTGGCCCTATCCCGCAAGGATGCTCCTCTGTAGTGATAGGACAGCCTATCAAAAGAGGAAATAAAGATCATTAGCCAAAATGGAACACTGTGAACCTTAAGAATGTTCCACTTGAAGTGGAAGAATTTAGAGTGGGAATATTTCACATGAAGAGGGTCAAATTAAATCAATTAGAATATGTAAAACAGCAGACCAAGATGCATCAGAAGTTTCATGGAAGGCACAATTTTTTTATTTTCTATAATGCATGAAAGCCAATAATATGAAGACTCTTTTCCGCAGTTTCATTTGCAGCAATATTTAGATTTAACCAATAACTAGACTAAACTAAAACTAGAAGTGCAGTTCCCTTCTCCAAAAGTCCAAAACACTGGGCACTTCTTCATGTATTTAGGATACTTATGAGATTTAACAAACAATAGTTTGTGTTGCAGAATATCTTGAACACAACGTGGACATCAAGCCCCAGAAAATCTGCAAAAACCTCCTACTACAAAAAATGCTTCCCCAGTCATATAACATCATGAACTCAAACTTGTTTTTCACAAAAAAACCAACAAACTTCCACACATGTGAAACTAAACAAATCTAAAATAACCCCAAAACAACAAAAACTCAAATAAAAACAAAACCACAAACACTATTCTAATTCAAGTGAAAACAAAGTATTCTCATACACCTTTATCCCCAGGTATCAACTGCAATTCCTAGAACACTTTCTGCTGACCATATTGTCTATCATCCATTAGTAAAATAACTCTCCCAAACCCTGCAGCCATGGAGAAATGAGCTTGCACATGCAAGAACAGCTCCTCCCCTACTGAAAAACCCACAACAAAACCAGCACTTTCACTCCACTACAACTGACCTGCTTCAGATAGTAAAGAAACCCAAGGGCAAATGTTCAATATTTTCTTTCTTGGTTCTTTTCTGTCTGCTTTTTGAATATGTAAACCTTCTCTGATCCAGCATAGGACTTCTGCAATTCAAAATCTTCTCACAGATTTCTGACCTACTTTCCAGAACCCTTGACACACCAAAGCAGACAGAAGGCTAAAAAGCTATTTTTTCAGTTCTTGTTCTCAGACTTACATGAACACCTTCATGATTTCTTCATTAAGCAGGTGTTGAACAGTGAGTGTACCTTCTTGCTTTTCCGTGTGTTATTTGTGACTAGTGGGGAAAGCAGAGACATTCATAGGCTCTCTGGGGAACACAGCAGTTATCCATTGCTTCTTCAGAAACCATGTCCAGAGTAGTATAGAATCAAAAATACAAATGTGAAGAGAAACAAGAACAAAGATTGAGAGCTTTGGGGAAGGAAAGTGGGGGAGCTGATGATAGGCACAATGTACTAATAACTGACATGCTCTGTGCAGCTGTGAAAGAAGTACAAAGAATTTACAAACAGAACCAGCATCACTCAGCTCTTGACACTTAGTGCTCTATCAGGAGTTTATATCAAGGACTCCATGGTAAAATGGTTCATATTAATCTCAACTAATCTCAATCCAGGCCATTGCAATTTAAATGTAGTACAATCTAACTGTCCTGTTCTTGGGTTCAGTGGCTTTGGACACAAACTGATACGGTTGTGCACCATTAATATTACACTGTACAACTGTGCCACATGTACAGAACAGCAAAGCCTAAATAGCACAAGGCCTTAATAACTGTACTTACTTAGAAGAGTAGCTCAAAAAGAAGGTTCAAACAAGCAGCCTGTCTATTACTTTATTCAGCAGAATTTTATAGGTACTCAGTGTTGTCAGATGTTTCTTCTATATGGTTTCTCCAGTTTTCTAATTGCTATAACTCATCAGTAAAAGTCAATCAAAACATAATTCTCTTTTATGTAATCTAGGTGATGCAGCAACTGTCTGAAGACAAACAATTTGCACAGTGTAGTCAAACAGGTTCAGATAAAGGTATTTAGTTATGTAGCTATGATAAATCAAATGAAAGCCAAGATGCAAATATTGCTGGAAAATTACGTACAATATCACCCCAACTTATAATCTACTTTTTAAAATGCTTTTTTTGGGTTTGGAGACAGTATTTTCCATCCAGGTCTTACTATACTTATCTTATGTGCCAGACAGACTATAACTAAGATACCCTTCTACATCTTTGATTCTCTGTGGCATGAAAAATCCATGGAATGTGATTCCAGTAAACCAAATTAGTATTAGCAGTACAAGTTCAGGAAAGTCTCTAGTAGAATTTTCAGATGACCTTCTGAGATGAGACTGATTATAGAAAAGATTCCTTTTAAATTAAAATGGCATTTACAGTGTCAGCCAAACTGGAGTTCAGGTTTTAGATCCAAAGGCAAAAGGTATGAAAGTAATATCATCAATCAAGTAAAATCCATTCCAATTAAACAGTGACTTTCCCAGTTCAGCAAACTGCATTATTGATGCAAAATTGCTCTTGGAAAAGTCACAAAGTTCAGAACTGAAGAGTTGGAACATTCATATAAATTCATTTAAACTACACTGAGGTTTGGCTAAATCCTTGCTTTTCACGTATTTTAATTTCTTGAGGAAAATTCTGGATACTCTAAAGCGTATTTTTTTTTTCAGCTCCTTCAGATGGTCTGATAATACATGTTGCCTTTCTCTATAAACTGCTCATTCACTAATTCAGCAGTGCACTTCAAAGCAGAGAACGTTAAATTAATATGTGCAGATTGCAGTGTTCATATTTGATGTTACCCGCTGATATAGCTAACAATCATAATCAGGAGAAAAGCGTATCATAAAGTGGAACAGATATTGTGCAAGCAATAAGACCCGATTTCTGTTTCACTTTCGCAAAAAAAGTTTTTCCTGGGAGCAAGAGGAATTCAAGGTCTCAAGGAATTGCAAGGGTTTACAAGAAGTCAGATGCAGAAGCCACCGTCGTGGGCGGTGAAAATGAACTAGGTAACCCCTCGAGGCCGGAGAAAATCACACTGCTAAGCACCGTGTAGGGCCAGTATTATGAAATCAGGACAGAGTACAATAAACCCCCTGAAAACGGGTCAGCGGACCTATGATAAGCTTTCTTCATTTACGTTGAGTGGGAGCAGGGCAAGGGGGAAGGTAAAGGGAGAGGATCTGTATTAATATGTAACTCCAGACTCACCGATTTTGGCCAAGCTGGCCACAAGTATCCAGAGTGCAATGATATACGGCTCCTTGACGTGATCCCATTTGAAAGAGACGATGGCAAAGCTTTGGTTGCTATTTTTAGGGCTTTCCGAGCTTCTCTGCCCCAGCGCCGCTGGGAGAGCCATCAGCCCCAGGAGGAGCGCCACTCCAGATACCTGCCTCATCTTCAAGCCGCACAACAAACTCCTGCTTCCCCTTCCCGGAGAGATNCGGCCCGGGGCTGCCGGCGCTCGGAGCTGGGGCTCTCCCGCGGGCATGTCCCCGGGGAGCCCGGGCGGGGGCGCGGGACATCCACAGGTCTCCCTTCGGGCGCTTCGGATGCTTCTTTATTCAGCCTCCCTCCCTCAGCCCCACTCTCCCGGCGGGTTGTCACAGAGGAAACCCTCTCTTTCCCGCTTCTCAGCCTCGAGGCCCCTCCTGAGCTCGATCTGGCTCACCGAGGGCACAGTAGCGTGTTCCTCAGACCAGCTTTTCCTTCTGTCCGCCAGAGAGCACGTCTTCCCACAGCGCTGGGCAAAAGGACACCAGCAGGCAACGCTGGGCTTTCCACTTAGGTCTGCTTGCACCTGCTTATTAAGATGTGCTATGTTTAAAAAGCTAGCTGGCATTCTCGTGGGGTTTGGGGGTNGGGCGAGGTCCTTGTCCCTTGGCGGAGACGCTCCCGACGGCGGAGGACGGCGGGACAGCGGCCGGCGGCGGCAGGGTCCGCTCTTGTCCTGTCCCCTCTTGTCCCGTCCTGTCCTGTCCCGTCCCGTCCGGCAGCGGCTGCCCCGGGCCTCGCCTGGGCGCGGGGCGGCAAAGGGCGGGTCGGGGGCTGCGCGCACCGGCGGATGCTCCCAGCCGGGTCCCGCTGCGGGCCCGCACCTCCTTTTTTATCAGGCTGTTGCCGGCCGGGCGGGGCGGAGCCTCCCGNGGGGGTTTTGGGTTTTTTTAATGCTCATACCGTGAGACCTTTTAGGAGGTTCTACTCGCCCTCTAAAATCTCTTTTTCCTGCTGATAACGTTTGGCTGCTGTCCTGGATGGTCCGTGTTGTCGTGGGTCCGTGGTGCTGCCGGCAGACGGACCCATGAATATCATCACCCTGCAGTAACAGGGCAGCAAAGCACCCTGTCCCCCGCAGGCAGAGCTGAGGGCGCCCTTCCACACACCTCAGCAGCAGCAGCAGCTCCTCTCCGCTCTTGCGTGCTCCAAAACAACCTGTGCGCAGCCTTTCTGTGTCTTTCTGTGGAAAAACACTACCTTTTTGTTTTCCTAACATGGCAACTGGTTTTATTCGGAGGTAAAAAATGAACAGGATAAAGCTCTCCTTTAAAATTATTGGAACACAGAGAAATTATTTTGATTATTTCAATCACTAGGAGAAAAGCTATGTACTTTTCCGTAGTCATCTGTCCTGCACAGACACTCTATAACTCAATTAGCTAGTTAATTAAATCCAGACATTTCCATGGAATGGTATTGTCATTATCTCAAAGTAAGTGTAGCCCCCAAATTGGACCGTCTTCAAACAATGAAGCATCTTGAGGGCTTTATTTCCTTCTTCATTATTTAAGGGAAAGGAAATTATGTGGGAATTTTTTTTAAGTAGGAGTGAATCTGAAGACAGAATTGGCAACTGCTTTTAGGAAGCATGATAGCAAAATTTCTCTTTCACATTCAGTAAACGTTGTAGACAGACCTGAAGAATTCTCCAGTGTCTAACAACAAATTCTATCCACATTTTTTTTTACCTTTTTCAGAGCACGACTTGGGTGCCCAAATGTTTAGAACTTGCCCCTAAGTTCTGTAACTATTCCACAAATGACTGTATCTACTACCTGAGTAACATTTTTGTGGATTGCCAGTCGAGAGAGAAAACTGTAGCCAGAAGTAGGCAGCTGCTGATCGTCTGTGTAACCTGTTGCTGAGCCCTGCGGAGGGTAGTAGTTCCTAGTCATTAACATGAGTTCTGTTTGCTGCTATTAGGAGAACCACGATCTTCAGTAGAGACAAGCTGTCAGCACTGTTTTTACTGTGGCAACTTATTCCAAGTATCCTCATACCACAATTAATCATTTCTGCTGCAGCTAATAAAAGGGCGCCGCAACTGACAGTTATATTCATGATTCTTCCCAAATCTAGTTCCAAAAAATGCTGACTGGGTTAGAAAAAAATTTTTCTAGATGGTTATTATTATATGTCTCATAGATCAAGAGTACCTGCAGCAGAGCTAGAAAAATGAGAAAGCCTTCTCCACTGGATCTTTTCTAGAGATAAGCAAAGGCTTGCAGGAGTAGCAGTGGAGATCATGTCTCTGATTGCCAATAGGAGATGTTCTACCCATGACAACAGTAACCAAAGTTACCTGCCAATTCTGAGTTTGCTGGTGGAGGAAACCAGTTATTAGGGAAAAAAGCTGTTAGTACCATCTTCTAAAAACAAGGTTTACAACACTCCATTTCTTTTAACGACCACAAGAATAGTTCAAAGTGTATTTGTGACTGCTTATGGAATTTTTTTAAGTTGGCAGGGTATCAAATGATTGTAGATATCAGAGAATTGTTGTGTAATTCATTAATATTTCAGCAGGACACAGAGAGGACAGAGGAAGGGACTGACAACGGTGAATCTCCTATAGGTACATCAGTACCTATAGGAGTCCACTGCATATACATGAGCTCATACACAAAATATGTACTTGTACAAGAACATATTGGCATATATGTATTTATTATCAGAGTCCATCTTCTTGTATGTTCTTTATGGAAGCCCTTGCATAGTTTCCTATAACCTGACTCTGTATCAGTAACAAAAAACATTGGTTGAGTATTATGCTTGCAATAAAGATATCATATCACACAACAGCTGATATTTCCTGACTTCATTGCACAAGGAAAATTTCTACTTACTGTAAAAATGATATTGTGTCCTGAGTCTCTTTTTTTTTTTTTTTGCAATTGACTTGAATTCCAGCACTGTCATTTCTGGAAATATTGTGTACATAAAGGCTTAAAGAAAAGCATTATGCATTATGAGTATCTTAGTGTAAGTGTTATACAAGTATCTTATATACCCTTCACATGACCTGTGTCCTGTAAAGATTACTTCTTGGCAATTTTTTCAAAGCTGATGCAAAAGACACTTTCAGTTGAAAAAATTCCTAAAATTGCATCAGTTTTCTCCAAAAAGCACACACAGTATTTCAGTTATGCTAATTTAGATGTAGAAGATACAATTAATTTTTAATATTATCATTTGCCACGAATCTATTTAAAGTGATATGAAATCAAGAAGTGTATCCCTGTCAAATTGAGAACTCTCATGAAAGGAAAAATAAATTAATAAATAGCAAATATTTGGCAAGTGAAGCATGAAAAATCTCCTGATGCAACGTTAACCATCATAAATCACTTATTATCACTCCTGTATTTTCTCAAGAAAATGCACTCTTTTTAAATTAATGTCTATTAAATCTGTAAGCAGGTTAAGATTTGAATGGAATATAGTTCCAGTATATATTTTTATGCCGTAATGCCAACTGTATACAAAGTTAAATAGAACAGTAATTATTGTGAATGGAATTGCACCAATATAACTGCACAGTTTGGTGAAAAATAATCTGGTTTGTATGCTGATGAATGCAGAACCACAGGAATTTACAGGGAATTTACTTGATTCAGCAGCTGACATTTGGCCAACCACCCCCCAAGTGAAATGAGTGCCCCTGTGCAAGTTTATGCTGCAAGGAGTTGGACAAATACTGCTGGACTAAGTGATGTTGCAGAGCACTTTGTAACAACATTATAAATATGGACCTCTGAAATTACATTAAAAAGTGTTTTCATTCATCCCACACACATTACTACCAGTTAAAGTGAATAAGACGAAGACTAGGGTGAGAATGAATTAATCAGAGCAGTAGTTGGAAATAGATTTGGTTGGGAAGTAGGATGGAAGAGGAAATTAGCTGAATTCTTCATGACTCTTTTCAAGACAAGACTCACTTTAAGGACAGTAACTGAAGGGGATTCTCACCAGAACCTTCATTTTTAGCCTCAAATATTTTTGAAATTGGCAGATATTTTAGGCAGATTGTGAGATTTTTCTGGCATGTTGTTGTTGCTATTACTGTTTTTAATGAACCTTCACATTTATATTAAATTTGAAGCTAATCTAGTAGGACTGGGACATTACGAATAACAAACATTGACACAGCTTAGGATCTTTATTAAGGAGAATCCNTGTGAGCTCTCAGTGCAATGAACAGTGAAAAGGAAATGGGGCAGAAAAAGAAATTCTTACATATCACCAGACACCTGATATTTTTTATCATTTATGTTCAGGAAAAAAAACCCACATATTTTTAGAAAATGCCATGTGTATTAAAAGCACTCTTTATTTCAGTTCCAATTTCAAGGAAAAGTCTTCTATTGTTTATGAGGACTCTTCTGGGCTTGATACTAGTCAAAGATAGCCACAGAGATTTCCACCTGTGACACTCCGCCTCTTCCACACTTTCCATCTTGTACTCACCTCATTCTCATGTAATTGGCATCCCACTCGTATTCCTCTGCTCTTTGTTCTCCAAGACTCTGCTCTCTTTCCTTTTCATGCACGCCTTCTGTCAATACTCACCAAAAATCCCTAATAGTGAGACCTAAGGAACACTCAAAACGCAATTTGTTTATGAAGTTTCAGCCCTATACTTAAGGTATGATTCTCTCTCTATCCCTTCCAATTCAGCTTTGTCATTTTTCACCACATATACACCTCCCAGTACTCAGCCTGACCTAATGCTTATACTAGACACAAGACACAGGTTTCTCTAGCCATAATGGAGATTGTATTTGCTGATCTTTAAAAATCTTCATTTTA
The DNA here is from genome assembly GCA_013397315.1 of Donacobius atricapilla. NCBI lineage: Eukaryota > Metazoa > Chordata > Aves > Passeriformes > Mimidae > Donacobius > Donacobius atricapilla. The sequence continues at coordinate 201,064 of WBMY01016137.1, forward strand.
TTTTATGCTAAAAAAGACTGGGACAGAAACAATAACCACAGAGATCCAGTGGGAGGAAAAGGAAAGGAAATAAAGGTGAACCTTGGCATTGTTTCTGTGTACAGATATTCAACTCGCTGTAGCTTAACCTGAGAGGGAAAGCAAAACAGATTAATTTCTTAGGAAAAACAGAAAGACTCTTAAATAACAAAGACAGCTAAGTAGAATAATTTCAATTTCTAGCATGATAATTTTACACTTATTTCTTACATTTATAAGTAGGCTCTGATGCTTCTTGGTCTTAATTTTTGGCTAATCTACGGAGAGGAAATATTTCCTGATTCTCTATATACTATGCCTCTGTGAAATCCATCATTCATGCCTCCCCTGCCTAGCTAAATGTGTGCATGTTCACATGAAAAGGTTCAGCTGATTTCACCTAAAGTTGCTCCAGGTTCAGTACACCATCCCCAGTGCTCTTGTCCCAGCAGGCACATAGATTGATCCTTCAAAATCACCTGTGACACCTGCAGGTGGAGACACCCTGCCAGCCTCCCCAAAGTGTGTCCTGCTGTCCCTTCCCTCCATGAATTATGTGCTGAGGTCTGCCCAACTGGCAACAGCCACGGCCCTGCAGTGATTCATACTTGTTCCAACTAGTAGGTCATAGGGTAAATGCGGACAGCTTAACCAGTGTGTGAAAATGCAGCCACATAAATAAATTTACCTCCCTCTTGCAATCCAAAGCTAGTTCCAGCAGAAGGTGGTCTGCCTGGGCTCGAGGGCACTCAGTAACCTGTGAGGACAGGGCTTCCTTAAGCATCTTTGATCTGATGACAGTTTAAAGCTATTCCTACCTTTAGGATGCCTCCCAATGTCAATATTCCCAACCTAAGCCTCCTCTCTGTCATTGCACATAAAGGAATTTTCCTCTAAAATATTTCTGCAAGGCAGTTGAGATTTTGTGTGTGCAAAATTTCATGTGTTTTTTCTTTATCTAAATTGTGATAAAGGAAAATATGAACCTCGGCTGAGGAGCAGCAATAATCTTATAATAATTAGCAATTAATTTGAACTTAAATCACATAAACCAAAGAGTCAAATAATTAAATTAATTACGATGCCAAAAAAAAAGGTCTGCCAACACAACCTGTGGCTTAAAGTATTGATTATGGCAATTTCATCAACAAAAAAAGACATGGCGATACTACTTTGTTGTTGATGTGTACTTTAAAACCTGTTGCTATTTAAAAATATTACATTAGATGTAGTGGGGATTTTTGTTAGTTGATTCCAGTGACTAAATCCATACATTTAAGTGGAATATATATATTTTTATGAATCTTTCCTTTGGAAGTCTTCACATGATCAGAATGATATTCCTGGCTAAAGTCACAGAGGAAGGAGAAACTTCAGAACTGACAATGTCAAGAATCTGCCTAGTTTAGTGCAAAGACATAACCTTTCATCTCATATATTTCAGGTGAGAGCCCTGATCATGAGACAGAAGATTTTAAGACAGTTCTGAATTTATTTTATTCTGCAACAAAGCAAAAGCAATTGCTGGAACTTCCATTTTTGAGGGGAAAAAAAGAAAACTATTTTTCCTCCAGTTTGATTTATTAAAAATAGTTATTATATTATTACACAAATTTTCACTAAAAGTTGCAATCAATTTGGCAAAGTTTGCAGGTGCCATTTCAAATGTCAGTTTAGAAGGAATGCTGTACTGGTTTTGCAGTCCATTGGACAGTAGTGGAGCAGAATGGGAAGAGACGGTCTCTTGCTACTGGTGTAAAAAGTGACAGAGATTCTTTGAAGTCGAAGGGCACTCCACTTTGCATTGAGGGAATCTGAACTGGATTGCTGCTTATCTCACCGAAGTTCCAAAGGCCACAAGGTGCAGAGTATACATAGCATACACTTCCACATTACCAAAATAGCAGCCATAAACTAATTGACTAAGGTTAGTAAATAAGTAAGTAAACAAACAGGAAGAGGGATGTGGTCCAAATATGCTAAATAATTTGACACTATTGTATTTTATAACTAACTACATCACTCTGCTATGACAATTTTTTCAGCATCTGGAAGCCTTGATCAGAAATATTAAGTGAATTTTCAAGAATATTATTTAGAATCAAAACATGATAACTCTAAAGTGGAAACAAGAAAGGAAATTATGAGAACATTACTCTCATGAAGCTGCACAAATAAAATTAAGCAGTGAATCCAGGCTTTGTCAGATTAATGTATTTTAAACTGCTGTTTCCTAGAAAGTCTCACTATTGGAAATACAGAAAAATAAACTGAACAGTTGCAGAGAATAAGTACTAATTTCATCTCCTACATGAAAATAAGAATCCACGTAGTAAACACATAATTTGGGAAACCTTTCTAAATCTTAACTGGTGTACCACCTTGTTGACTCTTGTTTGCAGTGATGACACAGGTATGCATCCGGTTTTGGGAGCTGCTGGAAATTTTGTTCCTGGGACTAAGGATTCAGTCCTATCACTTGGCCCCTGGGTGCACATTCTTACAGTTTTCCTTCTATTTCCTTGCTGGACCTTTTGAAAAGCCATTTCTCACTGCAGTGCTGAAATGAGGTGACACTAACATCAGAGGTAATTGTTCTGAAAGGCCCTCACTGGCTTAGTCTTGGTTCAGGACATCATCAAGCTTTATGGACTGTAGTCTCATCTTCAAATGTGAAAAAAAAACATGGAAATGCAGGTAATACTGAAGAGAGATACAATAAGATGAGACTATGAGGACTGCCCTGGTCACTAAATCCAGTCTTCTGGGACTACAGGCACCACATTGCATATTTCCTGCATACATGTGCCACACATTGTCTTGAAAATCGTATCTCAAATACTTTCTACTGTTTAAGCATATTCATATAATTTCTAGCCTAAACTTAGTCAGAAAGTTCACAACCTATTTATTCTTGTGTGAGTATTGCCCTTTTACACTGTTTCTTATTCTATCGTTTTTTACCCTTTAAAAGAAATCATACACTTGAAAAGAAGTTTTAATTAATCCTTCTTGAACAGAGCCAATCAGGACACAGACAAGTGAAGTTTTGCTAAGCTTTGTAGGCTGGCAATAATACTTTCTCATCACAAAAATATGGCCTGAAGCACAAGTAAATGGTATTTGTTTTCAATGGGTACATCCCAGAACTTATCACGATACTCCCCCCAATATCCAGAAATATACCCAAGTCCTACTCTTTTCCATGGATTCCAATGGATGAACCTATAGCTAACTGATTTTTGTATTGCTACTGTATATCTTTCTTTCCATTCTATTAAAACTACCTGAGTCCTCAGTACCACCATGTCCTTTCAATACCGTCTTCCTCTATATGGATGGCAACTCTGAACTTTGTATTAACAGCAATCAGTTGTGGATGCCAAAAGCACTAATGAAAATATGAAACAAGATGGGCTGCAAAGTGGAGGCTTGAGGTATTACTCTTTTGGCTTTCTTCCAGCCTGATTCTCACTCTGCTTTTTCAATAGTTGTTGTCCCCACAGAGCCTTGCAGTCTACAAAAAATAGCTTAGCACCTTAACAAGATGAGCACCAAAAATGTGATGTACCTGCATCAAGTTGAGGTAAATATTCACGTGTTCTAGCCATATTCCCTGCAAGAGTCGGAAACAAAATCCTACTTTATCCTGTGTCTCCTGTCGCATAAATGTCTCTTAATTTTTCTTTCTCTGAATCCCAGAGCTCTTCAGTGTCTATCAAAGCAAGCATCTATTTTCACATGTCCAGTTTTATTTTCTTTTTTAACTACTTGTTTGAGAGAGGCAGAGAGACAGGGAGAATGCCATTTCAACAGTGCAGTATTCTGTATCTGAAGAAACCACACAAGGTACGAGTTTTTACTTCCCTATTGCCTTGTACAACAACTATGACAGTCCATCTATTAGGTCAGGCAATAAATCTTAGTTTATTCTAAATCAGTTTGCATTACCTTGCATCACCATGTTCTGTGCCACGGACTCTGCAACAGCTATCTTTATCCTACTTGTCCATGTCAGAGCAGGGGTGAAAATCACCACAGCCACGTTGAGGCAACAAGTACCTTCTAAAGCAATCGAGTAAGCAAGCTCAGGATCTTTAATGCACTATGAACTGTTGTCCCATATGGATTTGAATACCAGCTGCATATTAAAGTTCTCACTCTCCAGCTAAATCTCTTTGAAGTTCAGAGATGACATATTTGTTAATCAAAGGACACTATTTGATTTTCTGGCACTACATGCACAGGCATCTCAAATTGCTAAGAGAAATGATGTTGTCCCAATGTGTATGTTGTGTTACTTTGAGAGAGTCCTTATATACAACCTTAGTGGCATTAAAAAGCAGATATAAAAATGTAATCTTCTACATCAAAAACATGCGTAAATTAATTTGGATTAATTACTAGTTACAAAACATAGTGTATAAGGGCACTGCATCCTTGACTACTACAGGCTGATCACCAAATCTGATGAATGAAACTGTTTGTCATATCATGTCTTTATTTATTCTGGTATATATAGTCTTTAGATAAGATTGAATGCTCTGGATTATCCATCGTGGTAGGTCTATGAGAAATATTAGTAAATATCTCTGTTTCTTTTTTTTCTCCTGAACAAATGTGTTTTTCTCTCACATAATAAATTGTGGTAGATTAAATTTTGCACTATTTATATCTAAATAGATTTATCATAATTTAGCTGATGGTATAAATATGGGGCACTACTCCTAAAATCATATTGACTTTTCAGTTATATTAATGGAAATATGTTTATAATGGTTTGTAGGCTGTGGGAGGGAGGAAAGAGGAAGAGGCTCAAATGTATTTTAGCGGAAGTTCGTAACTGAAATTCTTTCAATATTCTCTAGACTACAAGCTACAGAGAAAGAAGGCAATCCCAGTCAACTATTACCAAAGCATCTTCAAAACCTGCAGGCTGCTCAAAATTGTAATGGGAATTGAAAACAAAATAGGAATGTTCAAACAAAACTCCAGGAATAAACACACAGTTTCCTTCCAACCAGAAATACCAGGGGCATAATTATCCTGTTCCTGAACTCCTTACTTAGCAACAGGTACTTGCCACTGTAAGAGAACTAGGTGATTGATTTGAATCAGGGTGACCTTTCTTATATTCTTATGTTCATATCTCATTTAGCTCTACCAGTGGTGCTTATCAGAAACATTTAATGTGAAGCTTCATGACCTAGAAAATACTCCAACAAAGGAAAAAAGAAGCTAAACAGTGTCAGTTTCTCATTATAGGGGAGGTTTCTGAAAGGTCAGAAAGTTTCTGAAATAGAAAGCAGTAGTGTATGAGGAATAGAGTTTAAAAAAAATTAAAATCAGCAGCAGGGGTTGAGTCTAGACAATACTTTGGTTAGACTTTATATAAGCAAAAGAAATTTTTAATAAAATTAGGAGACATTAAAGCCTGGAGAGTTGTAAAAAAATTTAAAGAGACAGGATTTATGCTTACAGACCAGAGCATTCAGTGATTTTATTATTTACTTGAAATAATGTGACTCATGCCCACATAACTGACTAACCTCTTTGCCACTCCTACCTCTAATTATTAGGATTGTAGTTATGGACTGAGTGATTTTTTCCTGTTCATGAGTTTTGAGTTTATTACCCTACAGTTTCACAGAATATTTCCTTGTTTGTGTTACCGATAGGAAGAACAAAAGATTCCACAGTTGTTTCCTGCGTTACTCTACCACGTGTATTTAGCATATACATTCTTACTCACTTTTCTCTTAAACCATAGAGTGCTTTGAACCTTTTCTTTAGATGTAAGTATTTTTGCCATGCTTCCCAGGTTCTTCAGTGTAGCCTCATTCTGAATTACTACATCAATATTTTGGAGTGGGATACAACTTTATTTAACCCTACGTTATACACCTCACTGAAGTTAGGACCATCCTCACTTCAGCATTCCCAAATCAATGGAAAGATACAGGCAGTCCATAGGGAAACTCAGGATAATCCAAAACAAAAACTAACTTCTTTCTGGAGACGCCTCTTAATGTTAAAAGTAGAGTTAAGTGGTCTAATTTCATAATTCAGCTATCTCAGTGATACTCTTATTATGTGAGAAGAATGTGGACTGAAGTTAAAGGTAGCAAACAAAATATTCCAAATAAGATTGCCATTTCTCTTTTTTCTTTTTCTTTCCCTTTTCCTAATTTTAAAAGTAATTCTGATTTCTGCTGCATGCTTGCCAGGGTTGTTTCATTTGTTGCTTTGGGGAGGGGTGGATTTTGAGTTGCCAAGAAATGATTACATACAGCCTGTACAGAAGATGACAAGTTTTACTTCAGAATTTTCTGGGTGGTTCCTCAGTTATGTATTTCTCTGACTAGTTTTTGTAATATAATATCACTTGGATACTTTAAAGTGTATTAAATCGGAAGTTACTACAGTTTAAATATATTTGAACTTAAAGCATCTTTAACCAAGGAGTGATTGATTTCAATAGGCTTAATTTCTACTGTTACACAATTTCTTAATCAATTGCTACAAAGAAAACAGCATCAGTTGAAAAGCTGAAATAGAAAGCACTACTTGAAAAGCTAAATTCTCTTTGCATTTTCATAGTTATATAAAAATGACTTGTATTTTCTTTTGAACTGATGAGAGTGTGATCCTATTTTAGATCAAATAAGACATTGCTTTAGTTTGCAAACTGGACCTTAGTCCTTAGTAAACTCAAATTTTGGCAATGTAACAAATGCAACAACAACAAAGCCACTTCTACATGTTGTTCTTCCTTGCAGCTTTGAGTAACTTCCCATATATCAAACACAAAGCCTAATATAATCTTGGTCATTCTTCTCCCTCTTGGGGGTCTTTGTAAATTGTATTGCTTTAGGAAATTGAATACAGTGACTACCCCACCAAAGATATCACTGAAGAGTGAGGAATACACACTAAAGCAAAAAGATGTGTTTTCTTGTAGGACTTCTTTTTCCTCCTGCGTATTATCCTTTTGAAACGATGTTGTTACCTAGCAGATTTGAAATGTTTTAGCAGAAGCTGAAAGTCTCCAGCCAAAAGAAAAAACAGACTTTACTGTTATGACTTTTCCTCCGAGAAAGTGTTTTATTGCACTTAATTTTGTATTTTTTATATATATACCCACACATATATTCCATCATGACCATTAAAATACTTTTTATAGAAAATACGTTCGAAAGCAGATTGATAGCTCATGGCAGGAAAGCAAATTCTGCACCTAGGACTCTGTGAAGGCAGACAGCAATATTTTTCGTTGTAGCCTTTGACAATCTTCTGCCTGGGATCATAAATGTATCTAGAAAGTAGGGCTTTTCTCTTGTGGTTATCTTTGAATTTCCTTGAAAAAATAACCCATGTCATATTTAATGATAAATTTAAAAGACAGAAATAGTCAGCACATATAAAGTAATCATTCTCTTGATTTGCCTTTAAAAATTTTTGAAAATTTAATTAATTGGTTTTTAGTCTTTTCCTGCCATGAGTGTTAGCTTTTTGGTACCTATCTATTAGTAAGATAGATTCTGATTACAAACTTATGCCTGAGTAGGACACAGATTCCATTTTCATTTTTACTAGCTGTTTGTAAACATCGTGGGATAACTTGGTCTGAAGCTGATTTCTCTGTACTGAGTTCATTTTTGGCAATTAAAATTGATTAAGAATCAGTTTTCCTGTATTATTCCACTGGATATAGTAGAAAATTAAGTTTTTCAGTTATTGATTGTAATATACACAGGAAAATAAATGAAACTGCACTGATCAATAGGAACAGTAATATTTGGAAAACAAACTTCTGCTATATTAATTCCAAATGTTGATCCCCCAACATATATCACATAATTCTTACAATTAACAATAGGTCTCTAACTAAAGTACAACTTGCTTTTCTGGTACAGTACTATGTGAAGAAAGAAGTGAGCTAAGATTTAGCATAATAGAGAATGAGTTAATTTCAAAATGTTGCTGCCCAGAACAGGCTGTTCTGAAGCAGGTGTGAAGTACAAGGAGTTGTCAAGTTTCCTGAAAAGCAGAGTTTGCTTACTCTTGTTTACATTTGGCTGGAAAAGGTCTGACATTCTCTTCAATTACTTGTATTCCCAGAACCTGAAGCTGTAAGGAAAGTGCCCCAGGTAACGTGCAGCTGCTCGAGGAATTTAAAGTTCAGTAGCTTTCAGTCTTCTTCTAACAAATTAATGATCAAAATTGACAGGAACAACAGTATCTCTGGGGAACCTGTGTGGCATCAAAACCTTCCCTCAGGGTAGACCCCATCTACAGGCTGCCCAGAAGCCACAGACCCATGAAACCGACACTAACACTAAATGATCCCCAGAGTGTAGAGGGAGATTAGACTCCCAGGACTTTCAGTGACAAAGAAAAAAAGGCAACTGACGTTCTTCATCAAGAAATCAGTATTTTCTGACAAATTTTTGTTTCACTGTAAGGTTCATTACTAACTGTAGTATGAAGATTTGTCAGTGAGTGAGAAGCGTCTATGAAACTTCCTCAAGAGATCCCAGGAAAAGAAAACACTGCATGTTGCACTCTACCAAGGAAAGCTGAGGTGTAAGCTTATTCTTCTTTTGTATCTCCTCACACATTGAAAAACCACAGCACGTCACCTATGAATAATGAGATATCTCTGTGAGATAGGGATGCAGAAATGATCACAGCGTCATTATTTAACAATTAAATAACTACACGGTTCAGTAAGAGCTGGCAAGGCTTTGCTAGCATTTCAGGTTTTGTGAGCCTGGATATATGGGACTGTGAATATATTATTCCCACTTTCACACATCCCAGGTTTTAGGAGTTGTTCTTAGCATGAATGACCCCGGCTTTTGCTGTCAAGATGTAGCCACAGGGTGCTCATTTACAAAACTTCTAAGAATGAGAGGGGATACAAATGACAGAAAGTCAGAAACCTAGTTTTCAGTTATTAAGGGAAGATACAGCTGTGTGAGTAGTGAAGAAAATCGGAAAAACCTGAGGTGAGAAACAGAGACAAGATGAACACAAGGCAAAAGAAAAACACTTGCTTGAGACAGTAAGAAAATGGCCTAAAATGGAATGTGGTGTGTGTGGTGATCTAGGAACCATGGTTCTGGCACACACTTCATGTCGTGACCTCACTGGGAAGCAACTTTATACCGATTCTTGTACCTGGAATGGCTCTCTAGCCTCTCAGTAGATCATTGACGGTAGATTTTGCAATGCTAGAGACTGAAACTGAGAACAGAGGCAGACACAACAGGAAAAAAATGGTTTTTGCCATTCCCTTCCTTCACTGTAAGATTTGTGATACTGTCGTCCAGTTATTACAGCTGAAGGAGCATATCACATTATCAGACTTCGATGGGGGAGCGAACAAAAACTTACTGAATTTGGTTGATTTTTACTTTCTCATGAATGTAAATGAGGAGGTGAATATCTTGGCAGATTTGATAAATCATGCTATCCATGCAAACTCTCTTCAGATCCAAGAAATCACACTTCCTTTTAAAGGTCCAAGCAGAATTTGGTAATCCAAAACTAGTCTTCTACTAGGAAAAGTTGTATACTGCTTCTGACACTCTACAGGAAGAAAAGTCTTCTTCAAAAGTCAACACATACATATTTGATACTTTCTTTTTTATATTAATTTGAGCTTACTGTAACTTCATTATTTTCAAGAGAGTGGATCAATGTGCTGTTTTATGTTATAGGAAAATGACTTCTTACTGAATTTTCTAATCCTTGAATTCTCAACAGCAAAAGCTGATACTATTTCCATCCAGTCTTTCTCCTCTATTTAACATCCTCCTGGAACTGAATTGCTTCTGTTTGCATTAGACAAGTAGGCTTTGACGGCTGTTTCTTCTACAGCTGTGGTTCATATCTAAGGTAGTTCAGGAGCCCCTTAAGAGCAGCTATTAATGAAAGCAAGATAGTTCAGCCATCCCATTCACACACTTCATTGTATTTTGTGAATGGTTTACTTGTATTTGGGATTTCTCAGCTCGTTTACTCCTAGCCATGAGAACACATCTTTAGCGAGCATTGTTGGTCAAACTCCTTTTAGCTGCCACTCCCAAAATAGTTCAAACTGTATGTCTGAGTACCACAGTTATCCAACAATCTGTTCTTGTCAGGTAGAGATTTTTCGGACGGCAAAAAATTATATGAATAAACCATTTCTAGACAAGAACAAAACGGAACAAAAACAGGACAGCATCACTGATAAAGGGATCAAGACAATGAAAGGATGAATCTTATATGATTATTAAAAATTGTAAAACTGAAAATTGCAATGAGAACAGTAACATTAGAAAATTAAAATTATCCTTTATTACTCACGAATCAAATAAAAAGAGGTCTTACAGCATAAACAATACTAAGTACAGATATTTGTTAATCACTGTTCACCCACTCACTTCAGTCTGATGGCTTTTCTTTTTAAAATTAGCTTGAATTTCCTTAGGCAAAACCTGCACTATATTGAATTAATAAATTTCAATATTTTTTGCTTTTCCAGAAGCAAACTTTGTTGCTCCTGAGACTCCTCCTATTTATCTGACATCTCCTATTCATTACAGTCAAGTCAGGATTTAGAAAAATAGCAGTAGATAAAGAAATTACTGTCACTGAAGAAAGAGAGATGTGTACATGGTCTGCTACAAGAGAAATTAAATAGCACAAAGAACCATTCACTTAAACCTTTTCCAGTGGTAATGTTTCCCACCTGTTACCATAACAGATTGGATATTATAGAAATATTCTAGTTGGACTGAGAGTTTGAATGAATTACTTCAAGTCTTTTGGCTTCAATAAGCCTGAACAAATTAAAGCACATTGATGTTGGTTTTCATGTACACTCACACCTTTACTTTAAAATAATGTGTAAAAGTGTCTTGACTTACGTAAATGTGCTGGGAGAATCTGCAGCAGAGAAGGACAAATTTTCTCAAACTGCAGAACAGAGAAATAGTGATGAGTGCTTTTACATTTCTGAAAAGAAAAAGGGAAAAATGGTTACTGTCAGAGAAACAAGCCAAACAGCTGCTTGCTTTAGAACACCATGTAACACCAGCACAGTTTCAGGCTGTGGTTTCTGTGGCACACACTGACAGTATTCCGCATCTCACTGGGATCAGCTTCCTAGAGTGAGCCTTCACCTTGCACTGCGCTCCAGGGCTGCTGCTGTCACTTTCTGCCGTCCAAACAAACTGGATGAGTTAAAGCTGTTCAGAACTCTCGCTTCACCCCTGCACTTGCTGCTCAACATATCTGCTTCCAGCAATGTTGGGTGCAGACAGCAGAACTGTACTGTGGCACAAGCAGAGTCTATTTATTTGGGTCCTGTGCTATATTTCATCTCTAGTGCCCATGTATCTTACTCCTACGAACCACTCATTAACAAACAAGTGGGAATTACTTGTGAACATCTATGGTTGTCTTTATCCTGTGCCCAGGAGGAAAACACTTCAGTGCATTATTTCTACAGGAACTGAAGTACACATAAACCAGACAAAACACACTCCTGCATTTCCTAAAGTTAGTACCCAGAGCCTTGAATAAAGATTGGCAGATGCAAAGTGTTCTTTCCGTACCCATTAGTAACTGATCAGTAACTTACCGAAGGAGGACATTAAATCATAGTGTCTTTGTTGTTAAACCACATCTATCTGTTACGAAGGCTCTTGCGGAGTGAGTCACTTCTAAAAGTTACATTTTGTAGACACATTCTTCCTTGTGATAGGATTGTTAACAGACAATTTACAGTTTCTTTTTGTGTGGGCTTCTGCTGGTATTTTAGCAAATCTTCATGAACTAGTACAAGATATACGTATTTGTCATTCACTCTCACCCTTTTATATTTGTGAGCAGACTTCCTATAAAGACCATTTGCCAAATGGGGGCACTTAGTCGTTTAATAATTATTCTGACATCGAAGTGAGACAAAAGAATAAGAAATTGCTCTCCAGCTGCTGTAAAAGACCAGTGAAAGGATATTCCCATTAGGAACATGTCTCTGTTTGTGTATTATCACCTATCACTGTGCAGAGTTGTTTACCACCTCATTATCTTCTGTATTTCAGGACATTGGAATATTAATATTGTCAATGAATCAGGGAGCTCTATTGGCCATAGCCTAACATTAACCAGGGAGAGCAAAGGGCCATTTTATGACCTTTGGCTCCCACCTGGGAATCTCTCTCTGAATAACCTAACTGAAGTAATACATGTGGAGGCTTAATAATGACTTTCAGGAAGTACTGGGATGCTAATTTTCATATTGATTATACCAATTTGTATCCTGTAATTTCCTTAATTGTTACTATCAGAAGACATGACATTATGTGAAATCCTCTCCAGCCTACTTCTCAAGTAAAGTACTTACAATGTGTCCCAAAGCTTAACAACTACACCTGGCAGAGATGTGCAAACTGAAAAATACAGGGTATTCACTCCACTGCTTTCACTGACCAACAGTTTAGGACATCCAGCAAATTGCCACTGATACTGCAGATATTAAGACGCAGGACTTCCTAATGCCTGCTACAAGCAGTACAGTAGCTTTGAAATACAGAATAAACAGGAGAAAATGATTGCTGAAGCAAGTCAGAAGCCTATACATGCTTCATAGTTTCAGGCAGACATCTTTTACACAATAAAATTCCCATAATGTAGAAATGCCCCACAGAAACCTTGTAGAAAATTATGGCAAAGAAGCAATTATTACTGAATATTTTAAGTAACAAATAACATGGAAAAAAATGCATTCACATTATTTTTGAGCTTTATTTGGCTACATATAGAGTCAATCAAAAATTCCTAGAAGGATTTCCCCCATATGTTGTGTATAAATTAATGGCACTATATAATGGCACTAAGATATGCTACAACATTCACATTAGCAGCCAAATAAAAATCTGAGAAAATATTGGAAAAGTCAAGATACAAAATTACATTTGGCCTCCACAACCATATACATAAAGGAAGCAGAGCAGAACCAAAAGCCCATCACCCAAATCATGAATTCTTTAATGAATATACAATCCTGTAGAGAATATGTCTTATAAAGGGAAAGTTTCCTGCAGCCCAGGTTACCACCAGCATTTTGCATCTGTTGTATGCCTCTTTGATATTCAAAGCTCAGCTCACCTCTGGGAAAGCCAAAAAAACATACAGTGAAACTAGATGCCATCTGCATCTTAAGAAACTAGAGTTCCAGAAGCCACAGCATTTCACCTATAACCAAGCACAATGATGCAAAATTGATTCAGGAATATCTGAATACTGGTCAGGCTTTGCTTTGCACCCTTACAGCAGGAGGACAGGGCCATCACTCCATTTCTTGGCTGACTACATACAGCTAAGCGCAGAAATAAAAGCCTGAATTTGCTTCCAAAAGATAGCCTTGAGCACAGCCCTAACCAAAGGTTGGTGCTTAACCTTACAGTGGGAGTCACAGGAGGTAATGCGTCCCAGGGCCACACCTCAGGGGCCAAACTTAAATACATTGTTTCCTCATTGCTTCAGGGGAGTAATAATTTACTATTCAATCAGCAGCATTGCCCATCATCTTGCAGCATGCATGATGTGAGGCTTAGACTGTTTCTCTTCCATGTTTTCTGTCTGCCCCTATTCTCTGAAAAGGTTGTGAATGTTGCCATGGAAGGTTGCCAGCACACAGAAAGAATGGAAGCGTGTAAGAGACACTCTTTCTTCCACAACTACTTGTGTAAGTGCCTAGTCCAGATAAGTCACCAGAGAACTGAATCTCCAACTCAATTTATATAGACATTCTCCACAAGACCTGGCATTTCCTCATGGTACTTATTTATCTTTTCTATGTAATTTAGATTTACTGCTTCTTTGTAATTCCTTATTTTACCTAGCTGTAGGCAAGCTAATAGAAGGCAGTATTTACACCCTGGAAAAGGGTGATCAAATGAGGCTTGGAGGGAAGAAAAGTGTACTTGCTCCGCTCTTGTTATTTGTTTCCTATAAATAACCACACAAAAAATTATATGCTGGACTTTATTTTATTATATGTAAAAATAGTAAAAAAATAGTTTGCAGTGTCTTAGGAAGACATAAATATTGAAAAATAAAAGATAAAGCTTATAAAAGGTTGCATACTCCACTAGGACTGATGAAATTGTTGGAATCTTAAAAGTATTGATTTAACTAAGGTTTTTTCCAAACTTAGCCAGTTATCTTAGCATCTACAAATTTGCCTTAGTTTCTGTTTTGTTGGTTCCTTGCTTGGTTTTCATTTTGAAACCCATCAACCCATAAAAATTCTCCTGCCATGAAGAAAAATTTGCTTCTCTTTTACCAAAAAGACAATGTATGTACTTCAATTCTTTCTATTAAACCTGAAAAAAAACTTTCTCTATTTTTTTCCCTTTTTTGATTTGCAGTAGTCTATTCACATTATCATCTTTAAGAGAAAGGATTAAACTAATTTGAAGAAAGGAAAGCAAAACTATTCAATAAAGTTTTAGCGTAAAAATGTCTAACAGATATACACCAATTTTCCTTTTCCTTTGAGAAAAAGCTGACTTTAGACTCCCTTTCTATCATGTTTTACTGACTGACTGACTGGGTCAAACTAAGCCAAAGAACTGGCTTCTCTGATTTGTTCCTACTACAATAAGTTTTGACAGAACTCAACACCTGCTACTTTTCGAGTTTCTCATTCTCCTGAACCGCAATTCTTTTACAGACTTGCAGAATGTGTTCCTGGGCAAAATTTGGCCCAAATACAAAGGGATTCAAAACTGTCATTGCTTCTAGTCTCTTGTGACAGCCCACTTGGAGTACTGCCTTCAGCTCTGGGACCCTCAGAAGAGAAAAGACGTGAATATATCGGAGTGGGTCCAGAGGAGGGCCACGAAGATGATCACAGGGACAGAACACCTCTCCATAATGAGAAAAGGCTGAGAGAATTTGAGCTGTTCAGCCTGTAGAAGAGAATGCTTCAGGAAGAGCTTGTAGCAGCTTTCCAGGGCCTAACTGGGGCCTACAAGAAACCTGGAAAGGGACTTTTTTACAAGGGGATAGCAATAGGTCATGGGGTGATGGCTTTGAACTGAACGAAGGTAGATTTGAATTGGATATTAGGAAGAAATTCTTTGCTGTGAGGGATAGTAAAGCACTGGAAGAGGTTGTCCAGAGAAATTGCAAATACCTTGTGCCTGGAAGTGTCCAAGGTACATGATTAGTGGAAGGTGTTCCTGTTCATAGCAGGGAGTTTGGAACTAGATGACTCTCAAGGTCACTTCCAATCCGAATTATTCTATGATTCTTTTTAAAACCCAAGTAGTTTCTGAAATTTTGGAATACTGATCTTGTCTCGTGTAGGTGTGGCTCCCTTCAAGAGGCACTATGTTCACTCACAATTATACAGAAGGATTTAGGCCTTCATTGTTCTTTCTATTGATCTTTTTCATTGTCTTCCTTATCTTGTTCTTATCCTTTGCAACTTGAAAAAAGCTGATGAGTTAAATAATCTCAAGTACAATACAGCAGGATGTATTAAAGTTTTAACCTAACAATACATGGGAAAATATATGGACTGATATTACAGTTTAATTTCCTTCTAAGCCTGTAAAAGGAATAGAATTAACTGTTATGAATAAACCTGGCTTTTTTTAGTCATATATATGTTCATATTTGTACCAGAACAAAATATACTTTAGACTGATTGAAACGGCTGTCTTACCTGTCATACAGACTTCATGGCAATGGGATAACCAGAACAATTATGGCACTGTAATAATTATGGAAATTTATATATATGTATAATAGTTATGAAAGTGATTTGTAACCAATAGGTGAGGACAGGCTTTATAACTAGGTAATTTTAAATATTGGTTTCGTTTTTAAATTTTTCTGTAGACTACTGACCTCCATTAACAACAATAGAGGAACCTTTTATTACTTATTTTCAAGAATTTACCAACTTAGCTGAAGTAGGAGAACTACAAGCCTGGGCATTGCTGGAGTAGGACCATTCTTAAGAAATGCACCTTTAATTGATCCAGTTCTGAAACTTTTTAATTTCTCAAGTAAAACATGGGAATATGACCACTTTCTAAATGCAAAATGTATACAATACATTATTATTGTAATTCATGTGCAATATAGAATCATAGAAGAGTTTGGGTTGGAAGGGACCTTAAAGATCATCTCCTTCCAAGCCCCCTGCCATAGGCAGAGGCACCTTTCACTAGACCAGATTGCTCAGAGCCCCATCCAACCTGACCTTGAACACTCCCAGAGATGAGGCAACTGCAGCTTCTCTGGGAAACATATTCCAGTGCCTCACCATCCTCACAGGAAATAATTTCTTTCTAATATAGGGTAAAAGTCCCTCTCCAGCTTTCTTGTAGCCCCCTTCACATAATGAAACGCTGATCAAAGCTCTCTGTAGAGACTTCTCAGGGCTGAACAACCCCATTTCTCTTAGCCTGTCTTTTTGGGAGAGCTGCTCCAGCCCTCTAATATCTTCATGGCCCTCATCTGGACTCAGTAGCACTATTGTTATTATGCTCATACCAGTGTCCAGAAAAAAAGTACAAAATAGTCTTTATTTTGGTGTCTAATTCACTCCAGATATAAATCTAGATACTAAAAGTACAGTTGGATGAGTGGAATGTTCTTCCATTTATTTGTCTTTCTACAAGAACTTAAAATCTTTCCCCATACCAGCCTTGGTACATTACAGGAAGTAGTATATTAAACTTTGCCTGATCTGATAGTACACAATGGACTGGTAACCTTAAAACCAAGATTATTCCATTAGGTAAATCATCATATCCTTGTTCTAATTCCAGTAAGACATAATTTTCTTTATTCATTTGCCATCTTGAGATGAGCAGTTGTCAAACTCCAGCCATTATTCTGCTTTAAAGCTTCTCTCATAGAGAGGTGTATAAGGGAAAACATACTGTCAGGATATGATCACTGTACTGCTCGGCAGTTTGGGGTTTTTGGGGGAGGGGTGGGGAGCTTAAGTTTAAATACCTGAAGTACATAAATTTGGATAAGAAGAAGAAGATGTAAAATTCAACACTGAGTGTTCTGAATTGACAGAATATAGTGCTTTGGGGAAGCACCTATAGCTACACTTATACTATGAAAAATGGCTTGGAGCAGAAGAGCTTAGGCCAGAGGGAGAAAAAGACTGAATAAAATTATAAATACCGTTTGTATTTTATGCTGAATGTATGTATAAAGTTGCCTGCAACAATTAATGTGCTGTATTGCTGACAATTGCCACACTGCAGGGAGGCATGATGTCTCCATGAAGGACTATGATTGAGAAGCAGTGGGATGGCAAATTAAAGAGGTGATAAAGGAATTAGTCTTCCTGGCAAGAGATATTTTTCTGATCTAACATACTGAGAATCTGGGCTCACACAGAAAGTGAAATCAGACTAGGATGAGTTACATCTTAGTGTTTTAAAGATAAGATGACTTTAAAAAATTCTCTGCTAAACTTTTATTTCTGAATTTCCAGACAAGCTGTCCCTAAAGGGATTTACCTAGAAGAATTGGAATTTGACCAATGTAATTCCACCAATGGAAACAGCAGTGTTCCATATAGTTTTGCCTGGCTATCTCCCCTATAGGGTACAAGGCCACACCAGTACACAGTTGGACTTGGTCAGGCTCAAACAGATCTGTCCAGCACATTTCAACATAAATTTACATCCCTCTGTAACATCTGCCTGCTCTTCCTCACTTGCTAGTGATTTTTCTGAAGTAAGGTCAAATGTCCCAGAGTTCTCCTTAGCTCATTTGTCATTGTCTGTCCAGATCTCTCACATGTAAGGGGAAAATATACTCTGTAAACCAAACCTCATCTTATAAGCTCATCATGAAAGAAAACTAATAAACACAACCAACAAGGGCTCAAAGTCATTTATATAGAATAGTCCAACACAGGAATTCACTAACTCATTACTTAATTAATGAAGTTTCTAACTCAGATGTTTTTCTGAGTTACAGTTACAATCATAACCTTTAACTCATGCGCCTAGGAACAAAGTAGTTACCTAGCTATGGTGAGAATGCTCATCCTTCCCCCTTCCCCGTGATGCAGGCACTCCCTATATTCCACCAAAAAGCACGAAAACTTTGGGAGCCCATTTGCTGCTGGATCCATTTCAATTTTTTTTTTTTTTTGGGGGGGGCGGGTAGGCTGATATATTTATACCTTCCAGTTTGGAAGTCTGGTCTATTTCCATTTTTACTGGATTCTGAGAAAACTTCCAGAAAACTGCTTATGCAAAGACCCTGCAGGACTTCATAAGCTCTGGGTGATAGTGGCTGCACAATGACCTTTAGCCATTTCTGCCCAATCATATCCTGCCTACGTGTTGAGCTAATGGCACTGCTTCCAGCATGGCCTTAACATGAGCTATATGACAGCCAAAATTTGAGCAAGATTTGAGTGAACACTCACACTCTATTTAGACAGAATTTTCCGATCATTATTCTGCTGACAGTGGCAGGGCTACTCAAATAAAGGTCTACATATTTCTCTACTCAGACATGAAAATGATTTGTGAAAAAAAATTATAAGTTCTGGAGATCTTTTTTAGAAATGGAACTCCAGCAGACATTCTTCCTTTTTTTGGCTAACTGTATTTACTCTTTAGAAACAGAGCTTAGTAATATGCAGCCTAATGGCATTTAATTCATGCCTATTTTCATTACAATTGGTCTTGGTGAGTGCAATATTTACAATGCTACATATAGTAGATGTAGATGAAAATGGAAGGTTTTAGCCATAATAACTGAACAGTTATGTGTAACTCCTTCAGAAGAACTGTGTTCAAACTGTCCTGTTCTTAATAATGATTGTGTCATTCTGCAAATCTCTTTTATAAATTTTCAAGTATGCAAGAAATGAGAAACATGCATTAGACCATGCTCTCTCCTGTCTGTACAGAATAGTCACTGTACTTGCAGTCTCCTTCTTTAGCTAAATATGGGGTTTTATTACATGGAGTTAAATTAATATTTTTTCAGCACTCAAAAGGAGACATCCTACTTCCTCTTTCCTCCATTTTTCCTTGTCTAATCAAACACTGTTTTCACCTTATATTAATGCTGGCACCTGCTTACATTGTGAGCTTATTCAAGCTGAACACACACATATTTTTGCTCAGTTAGTGAGTTGAGTCATCTTAGCATGTGCTCAAAGAAGTAGTGCCAAAAGCTGGGAAGAAGCAACTACACAATTGAGAGGACAGAGATCCCAGCTGCAAGGTGATGCCAGTTTGGACACATATTAACAAACAATCTCCATGAAAAATGAACTTCTTATTGTAGGCAAAGCTATTACTGGAGCAAGGCATTGTGTTGCTGTTGATTTTACTATCACACATCATGGCTACACAGTTTTTGTATTAAAAAAATCTTGCCTATATTTGGATAGAATTTGTTTCATTTTCTTTTCAACAGGTACCAACAGCATACAAGCCAATCCAGTTTATTTTGTAATACACTTCATGTAATCCAGTACTGTATTGGTATTTTTTTCCTAAAAAATGGGAAAAAACTTGCAGTCATTTGTGCTGATTACAAAGACTTTAGGTGGGGAAAAGCAGAGGGAAATAGCTTTTATTGTTATGGAAGCCACTGTCAAAATAAATATTCATCACAGAAAAGCAGAGTTACACAAAACCACCAAGGCACCCATCAGCTCCCTTGGCTTATTAAATAAATGCACATAAAATACAACAGTTAATAAGATACTCAATAAGTGTGTCTTCTGAAATACTGATAACAGAATTCTCAAAAAAGAAGATAATGGGCTAAAACCCTTCTTTTATCTTCCGGTAGGTGACTTCTTAAAGCTCAATCGTCTCTGAGTGTCAAGGTCAATCCTTTATATCTTTTAAGTGCTATATATGTCAGAGTATAGCACAACTACAGTACTTTTTTCAGGGCAAAGAGCAGAGAACAGACCTGTGCTGAGCACTGAGGAGATAGCAGGCTGCAACCTTAATAAAATTAAGGTAGGCTCCCTTCCAGGATTGTGATAGCTGACTCCATACTGTTTCTGGGGAAGAAAAACAATTACTTATTTACCAGCACTGACACGAAGAAGCATGTTCCTTAAGAGGTGCATTCCAGGAAGTATTTGAAGTCTGAAATTACAAGCAGATTTGGATTAGCTAGGGAAGTTTTACACTTTTTTCCTATATCCTTCTGATACATATGCTCAAAAAAACAAGACAATACAATATATAAGCATTGCAGTATAGAATACCTGTCTGCAGCACAAGGAACAGACTTTCCAAGATATTTATTCTACCTGAAAACTAGTTAGCCAAGGGGTCAGCATTGTGGCTACTCCGTGTAAAGCTCTGTTGCTGTGCAATTATTCTAACTGTGAAGCAGGTTATGTTACTGAGAGTGGAGTCTGAGCTGATGTCAGTCACGGCTCATATTTTTGTATGGCACTGAGCTGCCCTCTGTAGACACACCAGCTCGCTCAGAACTGGCTCTAGCTTTATGTGTAAAGCTGCCGTCTGTGATGGAGACATATACAAAGTTTCAGGCTTTGGACAGAAGGGTCTGCTTTACCATCCAAGTAAGGTTGCACTGTACTGCACTTTAAGCTGTGGGAGTCTGTTGCCCACACAAGGGGCCATTTATTATGCACATCATGGAAGGCACCATGTCTCAAGTTCATCTCTGCTTGCTGTTTGAAGCAGTACAATCCAAGCACTTGAAAGAGTCCTAAAGAAATCAGGGACTCGCTCATCGTGAGAGAAGTCATGTTGCACGTATTTACTGGTAATAACCAATTATTCAGTCAGCATTAACCTACTCATAATTGAGATAAAGCAGATAAGTGGATGGGCACAGCATTTCAAAGGAGTTCCACTAGCTCAGCACATTACTTGGTTTTGGTAAAATACATGAACCATCAGTCCAGTGGAAATATGAGAGATATAGACTATAATCAAGGAACTGATAAACAGCAAAGCAAAAGGAGAAAGGTGACTTTAAAGCAGCCACCCTAACATTAAAGCTGACAGAACTGTTGAGTGAAATCTGAAAAAAGAGCCAACTGCTCATTGAAAAAAAAAACAAACTTGAAAGCTTTGATATAATATCTAGCAAAGGATATTTCACTCTGTCCAACTGAAAAAAAAGGTCTTGATAATTTCTGTAACACAAAAGCATAATGTACAGGATACAAAACTCACAATAAGTTGAAAGCAGAGATACTGTTCTTACTGCATATTAAACATGCCATGTATTAGCAGGAATTCACACTAAGAACATTCAAAGATGTATGTACAGAAGAGGCAGCTAGCCTCAACAACTATTTCATTTCTTTTCAGAAGGCATTATCCTGTGAAGTCCTATAGCATGGACTTTCAGGTCTATGGAAGTCCAGTCCACCAATATTATCATATTCAGATGTGTAAAGTGATTTGTAGAGTTTTAACCACCTGATAACAGAATATTTCCATGGGAAATCGCCAAGTTAATACATATTTACCTCTTTCCACTACTGTTTAGCATTATTGCAAACTTTATGATAAAGAATTAAAGACAACAGAAACAATAGGAAAACCACACCAGACCCAGATTTTGTTAAGTACACTTAAGAGATGCTACACAAACGGAAAAAAAAAAGTGTCAGAAACAACAGACCAGGTTCAAAACCAGTTAAGACATACTCAAACCCCCATAATATCATCTCTAAAAGGAAAAGCATCAACAAAAGAAAAAATGCTTGCCAGGCACTAACACACAAGCAAAGACATAACTCAGGTGGCACATCAGGTTTAAAAAACTCAGCGGCAGCATAGACGAAGTTATTGTTTTATGCAGGAAAAATAATGTATATTATGTACAATATATTTTAAATTCCGTCTCTCAGAATGATGTGTTTCTCTCATAACTAAACTGAAGTACAAGTAAAAGACACAGGTCGTCTTTACACATTTGCTGGCCAGCTTTTTTTTTTTTTT
>WBMY01016137.1:223108-276672 GCA_013397315.1 Donacobius atricapilla
TTTTTAGTTTTCTAGGAAGTACATGAGTTACTAATAGTCTAGAAAGTTTTAAGATCAGTCTCTATTTTATTAGATGGATTGCACAATACTGCTCACCAACACATGAATGAACAAGAATTTGAAGTTCTGTTTCATGATCTAGGTTGTAGCACTATACATACAATTACTGGCAATATTTTTTTTTTTAATCTTGAGCAATAAATGATTTTTTTAGACTTGAACAAATTATTTCCTGTAAAGTTAAATGTATGCTTGTAAAATATTCTTGTAGAAATGATAATATTTTCTGAATAGAAGCACTTTCCCATTCATCATCTGTATGCATCACATCAACTTTTAGCCAAATTCATATAACAATCCAATTAAAAATCAAAATTTTACAAAGTGATCAACAAAGAATCTAAGTGTCTGAGTGATATGTTTCTGGTTTTGCCTGTATTTCATTTAACATAAATCCCTGGGATAAAAAATGTCTGTGATTGCCATGATGAGGATATTTATACCCTGGGTTTTTACAAAAAGAGAAATAGAACAATAGTCTTACTTAGATTGTATACAGAATTTGATAATATGCTGTGGAAAGAGGTCTAAATCATTATCATTTGCAAATCAAGATACAATGACATAAAGAGGATTGCCTAAATTCACTGGCTACTTCAGACTGAGGTTTGAGCTGAGAACAGACCAGCCCTGCTCCCTGGCCCAGTCATTGCTAATGAAACTACAGGTCCTAAGGAGCGATGGCTGCAATCAGGATGTGTCTGCGGTCTTAGGCAACGCAGAAGCCTGTCCCTGTCGCTTAACTTAATGCAGGACATGTGACGGGAAACCCTGTCACCAAACGCAAGTTAAACAGCATCCCTCTGGCATTACCATGCGCCTTCGGAGAGCAAGCCAAGGTATTTTGGTAAAGTTATATCAGCTGAAAAACTGTGTCAAGAACAGGAAAATGGTTTTTACTTTTTCTTTAAAAATGCAATGCTTCAGCCAGCTTTCAGAACTGGATGAATCCTTTGAAGTCTGAACTTAAGTATGGAAGCAGAGGTGCTCTGTCACAGTACACACAAAGGGGAAAAACTAAACTAGCTAAGTGACCTAGTGACAGCAGAGCTGTGGGACCTCTAACAATTCCAAGAGATAAAAAGAATTAAAAAAAAGCCACCATTGTTCTTGGGTTTTCGTGATGTAAACACAAAAAGCCCCATCTGTAAACACAGAGAAAGGATTTCCCGCAAGTTAGGTGGGGTATTCAAAGCTTGCATCTGAAACAAATTGAGCCAAAAATGCAAGAATTCTTGGGACGTTTAGACTCTTATACAAGGGGATGTGCCTGTGTCTGTATGTGCACATGTAAGTAAAATCCTAAGTGCTTCCTACCTCTTAATTGTTGCAGAGGTTATAACAGTGTTTGCACAACAGCAGTTTCCTGTTACTAATATTTATGTATTTTCTTTTTGGAAGTATTAAACTGTGGAGCAAGGACAATCTTGGTTTTACTGTCTGAATCACCAAATGTGCTGTCAATTGTCCTACTAGATATCAGTAAAATATATTTCTGATACTAGAATGTAAGAACATATTCATGTTGATATTTTAATCAACATAACACTGTAGTCTCAAGAGAGTACCCGGTAACAATTCATACAGCTTGCAATTAAACCCTCAGATCAGCAGGAGCTGGTCTCTGCACACTTGGCAATGATTAAATGCAGTTTGTGTGGAAGTTCAAAAATGCGTTATCTTTCAAGCTAGCTAAACACATATTAAATTGAACTGAATTGTATACTTTGGGAGGCGTTTTAGTAAATGGGAACAAGAACTTCCTCAAACACACGGTTTTATAAGATGACAGCATAGTAGGGAAGAACCTTATTTAGCAAAGTGGCTTACCCGTTCCCCCTTTCCCAAATCCCATGCCTTCTGGCAGCAGATGACCAACAAATTTCCAGCACCATGATTCATCAAATCCCATCATGGGTGAAACGTTTCCATTAGCATCCCAAGTTTCTACTAGGAGAGATGTCTGGACTGCTGGATCTCTTCTGCTCAGAGTACCAAATCAAGAAGTTCTGGTTCAAAACCAGACATCTGACACAGAGAAATGCTCATAAGGCTTTACCTCTTGTTGAAGGATGGAAAAATAAAGGCCATAATCTCAAGTTCTCATGAAAAACTCCAACACCAGAGTGCTTCAGCATTTCTGTAATTATGATCTTGCTAAAAAAGTACTTCGCTTAACAAAACTAAAAATCGTACATTTCACATCCACATGGAAATGGAGAGAGACTGTCTTTAAACTGTAATGTAGTTCCAATCAGTGTTGCAGCATTGTGAATATGGGGGTATTATAATTAAAGAAGAGCCCTAATTTATTGCTCAAGCAGAAGTCCTTGGCTGCTTTTTGATTTCACAAACTAAGTGAATTACTCAACTAGTTGAGTTGAACACTAGTTCAACCTTTTTTTTCCCCCCCCTTTTAAATAAAATAACCTTTTGCTCTACTGGTGAAAAAAACAAAAGCAGGAATTTTCCTTAACTCCTGAAAGAATACGAGTTAATGACATGTCTGCATACCTGACAAATCTATTTTTCATGAGTCAGCATTTGCCTGAAACTTGTCTCAGTAGTTTCTTTGCTGACAAAATACCATACCCTCATATTAGCTGACTAGTGAAATATATTTTTAACTGAGGTAAATACTTCTTTTTCCCACTTGTTGTTTCATTAGGTCTGCAACTGCTGTCAGCTGAGCTGTTTTCACTTGTTTAACACCTGCTCAATCTGCATTCAAACGGAATAGCACAGTCCTGAGAGACAATGCTCATCTCTGAACTAGACCCAAATGAATTCCCTCTGGTCAAAAAAAAGTGGGATTAGATAAGGCTCCAGATCCATTTGCAAGCTGTTTTTGTAGGAACAAAACAGCTGCCCTGCCTTAGGAATTATCAGTTTCCTGGCCCAACCTCAAGCACCTCCAGAGTTCATGACTATAAAGGAGGAACAATACCATCTTAATTACTCTTCACCCTGGTACCAATCTGTCTCATTCGGTTTTTAAAGAACTATGTGACAGCAAATAGCACAATTAACACATATACAGTGTTCAATAGGGAGTGCTTCCACGTACTGAGACATGCTATTGCAGGGAGCAGCAGACTATACTGAGGATCTAGATTCATCACAGGACCCATGTCTGCCTCACAGTCACTCACAGATCACAATTAATTGCTAGTTATGCCCCATAGCAATATCATATATTCATGTCCTTTCCTCATCTTAAAATATATTCGAGAAAAAGTGAAAAACACTGTAAAGTGGTTTTTTGCTGCTAGAGCTGTTCATTATGTTTCCAGACCTTGGGGCTAGGTGGAACAGAATGACAGAAATAACTTAGAATCATAGAACCACAGAATCACAGAATATGCTGAGTTGCAAGGGTCACCAAGTCCAACTTCTGGCCCATGTTGAAGACAGAGGCAAAGAATGCATTAACCACTTCTGTTTGTCCCTGTTTGTAAGATGACCATCCTTATCCTGCAATGGACTGCAACTGTCTTTTGCCATTAACATATCTGAAAAAACATTTTTTTTTTGCCCCTCCACAGTTCTTGCCCACTTCATCTGCAACTGAGCCTTGGCCGCACCGCACAAATTTGCTCACTTCACTGGCAAGTAACATCCCTGTATTCTTCCCAGGTCACCTGACCTTGCCTCCACTGGATATAACCTTCTTTTCCCATCTTATTTCCAAGAGAAGATCCCTGTTCAGCCAAACCATCCTTCTGCCTTGGCTGCTTGACTTGTGACATTTAGGAATAGACCATATTTTTATAGCATAAAACTACTCAGAGCTGCCATAATATGATGGCGGGGGGGGGCGGGCGGTGTGCAAAGAAAAGAAACAAGAATGAATTTTTCAAATTACTATAATGGAACACTTCTGTGGCATTTTTGCACTTATACCATTCCTGCACTAAGGCAGAATTTTTAGTTCTGATTCAAACTAAGTAATGTTTATCACTCAGCTAATCTTTGGAAAATAAGAAATTCTGTCTTCCCTGGAGCAGTATGTTTGTTCACATACTCCACAGTGAGTGTAAAGCTCACAGTAAAACAAGCGCAGATGGGATCAGGATAAAAAGTATGAATGAAAAAGATAGAGAGCGTTTATACAAACAGCTCTGTAAACAGATTTTAGAGGCTTTAAATAGCAACAGGAGCTAACTGACCACTAGGAGCCAACCACTCCTGCTTGGGAGTAGTAACCGACTTCCTTATCTCAACAGCGAAGTGATTTACACATAAAGCATGGATTTATACCCCTAGAGAAATGTATTATCTCCAGTACAACAGTGCATCCCAATAAAGTTTACATGTATTCTCAATATTCCTTCCAGGAAATCAAGATGTGTGTGCACTTGAGATAAACACTTACCTAGGGTGGAAAAGGTGAGTCTGTTGTGGCAGAGGATAACTTCTTGGTGTCTGCCAAAGTTTAAGCTCTCTTTGTGTTCCAGGAACTTGACAGTACCAGTGTCAGGAAAGTCAGACAGCCAAATGTGTAGAATGTGTGTGAAAGGACTAGTCTAGAAGCCAATGACCTGTCATATTTTTAGTCCAACAACAACTTCAAAGATACAGTGTTCACTAGAAATATGTCATTGATGCTGAAATATTTATCCAGACTGGCAAGTTGGACAGGACCTAGAACTGATTGAGTTGTCGTGGAGCAGGGTCACAGCAAATCATTTTGACATCTTGGGCAGCTTGCCAGGTCTTACCGAGGAGAACTTTTGCTTTCTACAGGCCTGTTTTGAGCAGGTGCAAGGAGAATTCAAGGCAAGTCCAGCACAATTTTTCTACCTCCTCTCCATCTCTTCACTCAGAGAAGCAAATCCTCAGCACTGTGTCTGAGATAGTAGGGGCAAACAAATCCACATTTGCTGGGAATGTGGAAGATACTGATGAGAGTGGGACAGCTGGTCACTGTTCAGGAGTCAGCTGGTCCAAAGCCAGACTTTGCCTTTACAACTGCAGTGTCCACATGGAAATGACCTGTTACAGGATGCTGCTCACCAGTGACCCAGCTTTTCTCTTGTCATGCTTATCACAGCAGATGGAGCAGGACTCCACGTGATATGTCTGTGACCATTGTGCTGGACTTTACTCATTTCTTGTTGTCTAACTTGGTTTGTACAAAGCTTGTTGTGCACACTCCCACTGCCCAGTGGGACCAATCCATTCAACCTTGGAGCTCCTCTGTCATTAGCAAAGTTTCCATTCTATTGGTCTTATTGCCCTCTTGGTTCTATTACCCTATTTGCTTTTTCATAGTGAAGTCAGGCAGTCAGGAGCAAATCATGATGAACACAGATAGTCGTTGCCAACATATATAAAATGGAGAGTAACTTGTGAATCAGGATGACCTGTAAAGGAAGGCAGTGGCTTCAGGCTCAGTCAAAACCAAATCATTTTACAGAGCTGACATTCTCTAAATCAAAGAAGTCTATTGATTGTCAAAATGTTTGAGGGTTTTTTTTTTAACTCTATACCCCAAGGTTCATAAGCAGAGAAAAATCTTCTTCTGTGGTATACCAGTGTTTGGTCTGCATATGGAAAATACTGCCTACAGTAATGAGATTTATAGGAAAGACCAAGACATAATACAGTACCGCATCTCTGAAAGACTGAGATTTCCAGAAGTGCAAACACCTAACAAAACATGTTCCCTTTGATTGCTGTTGGATGTGTTTTGCAGAAGCTCAGGAAAGCAAGTAAAAAAGAACCTTGCAAAGGGAGTGGGAGAAAAGCAAGCCTGGTGACTCAGAAAGGAGAACTCAGTAAAATGAGACAAAATCAAAAAATGAGGAATGTATTGTACTCATATACTGATATTAATTTCAACTTTTCATCAGTATACATTTTTTTTCATAGAAGACATGTATTAGGAATATTACATGTCTTCTTGGCCCAGTGTACTGTTTATCATAGTTTAATCAGATTTGATAAGTGTTATCACATTTAATGTTACTTTTCTGCAGATTCATGCATAGTTTGTAAAACAGATCTTGTAACAAGGTTGATGTTTCCATGTCATTTCATAGTCTTTGAATATGTTATGATGGTGAAATAAAATGAGGATCTATGATCCAAAACAGTAAGAAAAAAATGTCTTTAATTCATCAGATAGCAATACCAAAAAATTAACTTATCTGATAAAAATCTTGTAGGCTTTCATAGCACTATGTAGATTCAAGTGACCACTTTGGTATGTATGTCAATAAGTTGTTGGCCTTTGCATCATCATTCCTTACCCTTCCCTCTCCCCACCCTTTCTTTTCCATGGCATTAGAGCTGTAAGGCAAAAAGGAGGTAAAGTTACCATCCTCACACGCATAGCTACTCCCCAGGTGTGGTATGAAGCTTCACAGTAAAAACTAGTAGTAGCCCTGCCAAGCCAGAGAAATGAATGACCACTGATAAGCTGGGTGCTCCTGTGAATATTGTAAAGACACATATTGACAGCGTATTAGTGAAAAGCTGAGAGTTATGTGTGCTCTTTGATCCTCTCAAAGATATCACGCAGCCTTCTCTGTGTGTCTGTCTTAAAAACTGTTACCTGAACAACACCCTCCTCGGAGAATCCGAGTGAACTTGGCAGAAAGGAAGAGATGAAGCACCATGCTCTGGGACAGAGTGGGGCACTGTTTCTGCTAGCGTGTACTTACAGAAATGGGGAAGCGTGCAGGACAGCTGAAGAGAAGCCAGGATGCAGGCAAGGTAGTAGGCAAGACACTTAATCCATGAAAAAAAAAAAGGCTGGAAAAATGTGTAGGTGACATGAACTTATTTAAGCCTCCCTATCCTCCTACACTGAAATTGAATAACACTGTATCAATTTCTATTTACTGGATTTGACCCCATTCATTCCTTTTTCCTCTGCTTGTGCTTCAGGTTGCTTCTTCAGTGTTTTCCAGGGTCTTCCAGTTCCCCACATCTCTTTAGAGGTTTCTGAGATCCAGTGTGTTTGACAGTCTCATATTTGTGTTACTGAGACTGCTAATGCCCAGTTACCGAGATATTATCAAACTTTTCATAAAAACACCAGATCACTGTAATTCTTATCCAAAATCGACTTATGAGATATTTAACAAAACCAGATTTAATCCCATGTATTCCTTCATCTGCATA
Organism: Donacobius atricapilla; assembly: GCA_013397315.1. NCBI lineage: Eukaryota > Metazoa > Chordata > Aves > Passeriformes > Mimidae > Donacobius > Donacobius atricapilla. The sequence goes on from WBMY01016137.1 coordinate 230,300, forward strand.
ATGGTGACTGTTTATATAACTGCAGATCAGTTAAAATCATTCGGGTCGTTCTGGCGAAAAAATGTCTTCTTTCCAAGCTTCTCAGAATATGACTCCAGCCAACATCATATATCACAGATTAAGCACCAAGAGCTTTGCTTTGTGAACTCCTTATGAATTCGGCATGACCACATACAAAAACAATTACTGTAACATGCCTCCAGGACAGAAAGGGCAACACGGATGGACAGAGAGCCTAGAAGCAGCAAAACGAAATAGAAAAACAATGGTAGGTTTTTGACAGTCTTGCAACATGACATGTTTCGCAATGCAGAATCATCCATACTGATTTTGGCACAAGAAAATTTGTAATACTATTTGAGTAAAATCCTAATCATTAAAGCACAAATAATTGTCAGATAATTTACAATAAAGCATTTTAATCTAAATGTCAGAAGTAAAATTAATCTACCCAGAGTAATCCATAACAGTTTTCAAATGTAGGCATAACCCTCATAATGACCTCAGAACCAAGCAGACTTTGAGATATAAGGGCCCCTAACCCTTAGTAGCCCTGTAACAGCTTTATTGGTTTTATACTATCACACATTTCTAAGCAAACCAACAGACTCAAAAGGAAAATATTCAGAAAAGGTCTCATGCTCGGATACAGCAAAGAGGTGACACACTTGTAACAGACACAATTACGGATCAGTTGTGTGTTAAGTACCTGCATAGGAACGTATTTGGGATTTACTGCTCTATGTTCATATAGAACACTATGAAGTTCATTTACCAGCCAATAAGCGGCTACTGCCATCTACTGGAAAATAATTAAAATACAGAAATTACATCATACTGCCAGCAAGGGATCTCAAGTACAATATCCTTTCTGGAAATAAATTCTTAGCACGTTATTGTATATAAAAACTGCTACAGGAATATTATCAGGGGCTGTAATCTTCGATACAGACACATTACAGGTATGAAAGTATAAATGAAATAAATTTAGATTCAATTTCAGAACTGTTGTCAAAGTCTGATTCTAAAATACCAAGTGATTGTAACTGCTTTCATGCCCATATTCTGCACCACGCAGCTGTGCTGACTGTTACTGTGTTGCCTATCATCCCTGTTTCCACTTGACTTGTGACACTCAGAATCTAAATTTATACACTGAAATCCAGGATCTCAAGTATCTCATGTTACAGTATTCCCAAGGAAATCAAGTTCTTAATTTACTAGTTGCATGACATTCATAAATTGGTTTCTTTCTGGCTATAAGTGGAAATTTTCCAGTTGTCAGTCTTATACATAAGGATCTGTTTGGGGTTTTTTTAATTATTTTTCAAGATACGTTTTCCATTCTCTGATCAGGTTTTTAACAAGACTTTTGTTTTGCTTGTGAAAACAAACAAACAAACAAAACAACAACAAAAAAACCCACAAAACAAAACAACAAAAACCCTATATCATGTGTCCTGACATGGCACTGTACGATAACTAACTTGGAACAAAAGAGTAGCATCTGCCAAGTAACCAGCACTGCTTGCTACAGCATTTCAGGGTGTTTAGAGATTTCCTCACAAGGGTCCAATCCTCCCTGATCTTTACTCATTATCCCAATAAATACCAGAAACACGTAAGGTTAAATGCAGTGGCATGAAATGATTTCATTTGCAAAACAAAAGACACGGACCTCAGCATGCCATTCAGAGTTCAGATTACAGATCTAATACTGCACAGCTTCAGTTAAGGCAGTGCTGACAGGCAAAGTGTGTTAACACTCCTGGTAATGATGTCAACACTGAGCTAAACAGGGTGTCCTGTTGGCTTGGATGTGAGCATACGACCTGAGCAGACATCAGAAAAACACCTCTCTCACATGGAAGATGAGACTGTCACTACTCACAAATCACTGTGGTTTTCTAAATGGTAGGTGCAGCAGTTCTGCAGAGATATCTTGTTATACATATTAGTAAAGAACTGTTATCCCTATCCTCATATCTTTGCAAAATTCTGTAATTGTAGAGTTACTGTTCTCTGTCCAAACCATATTATTTTTTAAATATCATTGATTTGTTAATTTCTTAGTCATCATATCCATTACTATGATGAACCATGGAAACATTGAACATGAAAAAAACGTATTGGATTAGCATTTCTACTGATGAAAAATAGTTCAGATGGACTACATTACATGATCAAGTATTGCTGAAAATCAGGAGATCTGTAGAGGAAAATCATGCTGACTACCATACCCAATATACTTGGTATATTCACTTATAGCCATTACTTTATAGAACCTTTTCCTCTCATTCTTGGCAAAATTTGTATGGTTATAATAAAATGCGGGAAAAAAATGCACCTACATTTAGGGTGAATGGGCAATGTACATAGTAAATACACTCTCTCTTTTTCATCCACTTTAATACTTACAGAACTTGAATTAAGAATAGCATTAGACTAAAATCTGGACAAATCTTTGACAGATCTATGCCAAAGGCCTCCTATTTGACTTAGGATAGACAGTGGTCTAAAACTGTCATCCAACCTCTGAAAGTTTTCCTAGACCACAAGAGAAGAAATCCTTCCCAGACCTACTAGCAAAAAAGTGTCGGATTAGTTGCTTTGAAGATGATAACATGAAAAAAAAATCTGATTCTACTTTTAGAAGTTATTTTAAAGGCAACCATGTTTATTTGACCCTGCTGCTTTTCAAGTTTCATCTTTGAGCTTTTGTCTGGCACCCTAATCTCAAAGTAACTGATAACGGCTTTAATAGATTGATGAGTATATTCGCTAGCAATAAAATACTATCCAATTTTCAAAAACTGTAGAAGAATTGAAAAACACCCACATAGACAGTCAGCCGTATATTATAATGGTGACAATATTAGGCCCTAAACAGGTAACATAAAGAATGGCAGGTAGCCTAAAGTAGATCAAATAAAAAAGATGTTTGAGCTACAAAAAGTCCTATATTAAAGGGAACAATTATGTTTACTATGAAAAATGAAATTAAGGAAAAAAAATCTTAAAAANAAGGTAAGATGCTTGCGCTACAAAAAGTCCTATATTAAAGGGAAAGCCTAAAGTAGATCAAATAGAAAAGGTAAGATGCTTGCGCTACAAAAAGTCCTATATTAAAGGGAACAATTATGTTTACTATGAAAAATGGAATTAAGGAAAAAAATCTTTAAAAAAAAATCTCCTGATAAGAACGGGCAAGGAGACCAGCTCCTTTTGAAATGCCTTTATTAGGGGATCAGCTTGGGGTGGGGGCCCGTGGGGTCGCGCACACCGCCACTGCTTCCCAGATCACGTGGAGGAGGAGGAGTGCAAGCAGCTTTGCCCAGACGCAGAGCTGGGGCTTCCATCCTCACGGGAGTCCATAGGATGACCTCATGTGTGGCTCGCAGTCCAGGGGTGTCGTGCTGGTCAAGGTTCACTCAGGTCAGGGCGAGTTCTGGAAGCTCGATGGAAGGACAGCTCTGCCTTTTCCTCACACGGTTCTGCAGTTGGTTCTGTTTAATTCGGTTAGGGCTCATTGTTCTAGGAGTATTTTCTTTTCAAATTGAGGCTTTGCGGTGCTAATTTTCATATCCCACAGTATTTCCCCCCTTCCTACGTAATGGGTGCCATTTTTGGGGAAGCAGTGGAGGTTTCATCCGATGCAATGGAAAGGTAAAAGGGGAATTACAGCTTGGGATTTTAACAATAGGGGTAGGGAACAACATGGGATATGGGACAACAGGGTTGATAAACTGGGGATGTTGAATGATGGGAACACAAAGCTTTACAACCTTTCGGCAATTGGAGGTTAGAATATATCGGGACGACACAACACATTACAGAAATTGAGAACTTTAACTTTTACCATTAACAACAGTTAACATCAACAATAAATCATTAGCATAAGGAATTTTTGAAACTTTATTTATAACATCTCCTACTAAGCAGAAAGAACACTAGGAGACAGGATGCAAGGAAATGGCATAAAGCTGTGTCAGGGGAAGTTCAGATTGGGTATTAGAAAACAGATTGTCACTGTGAGAGTGGCCAAGCACTGGCATGGGCTCCCCAGGGAGGTGGTCATGGCCCCAAGCTGTCAGTGCTCAACACGTGTTCGGACAGCACTCTGACATGCTGTTCAGCTTTTAGGCTGCTTTGTGTGGAGTGGGGAGCTGGACTCGATGATCATTGCAGGTTCCTTCCAAATCAAGATATACAATGATTCTGTGGGTTTGGATTTGCTAGACAGGTATTTCGAGTGACATGAGTATAATCCAAATAAAGATGCTATTTAATGTATAGGAATTAAGAGAAAAAAAGCACACAAGTCAGATGTTTAACACAATGATGAATATTAATGTTGCAACTACTTTGCTCTTTGAGTCTCTTTTCTTCCTTCTTCCTAACATCCCTTAAAAACCATAAACAGCCAAAGATACAATATATAACCTGCACTTCAAGTTATAGAGCTATATAGTAATAACACATCTGCACATTAACATAACTACATACATCCTAGCCCTCTGTTCCAATTCACAGTACCTGTACAGATTTTACACTTACCAGTTCTTAAGGTAGAAGACAATGAAAGAAGTTCAGATCTTGTGAGGAGATTTGGTTTCTTTTCTCTTTAAGAAATTCACCACTACTCAAAATTAGGCTTTTTATCTGTTCTTTGTCATTAATCCAGTTCCCTTTAAACCAACAGAAAGACTCCCTATTTATACAGAGAGGAAACAGATTCATAGTCAACATGAAGCGCCGTGCCAGGCCCGGCACTCCCGAGGGCGCACAGCGGGCCCCTCACGTTTCCCGCCCGGACCCAGAGCCGCGCTGCCGGCCCCTTCCCGCCCGCTCTCCCGCCCGGCCCGGCCCNCCTGGCTGCGGGGCGGGTGCGTGCTGTGCTGCCCGCTCGGCTCTCGCTCGCTGCGAACCTGAGCGACCGCGGCCACCGAAACGCGGCAACGTTTAACTGCTGTCGCTTTGCCCTGACCAGCAATTCATGCAGAGAAAACATGACTCTGCAGTCGTTCGTGTCAGCAGAACATTTAATGCCGGTTTGGGGTTTTGGCACCGCAGATAACTGGCCTCTCTGGATATTTAATCATAAGCACTGTTCTGTGTTTTGCCTATAAATGCAGCAAGTAAAACGTGCTCCTAAGCAGAAGAAAATGCAGATAGTGTTTTGTTGGTCAAGAGTCACCAGGGAAAAAACCCAGCCACACCACAAGAATACACTGATTTTTAGCTGCTGTGTACACAATACACCAGAACAGCTATAGTTTGCTGATTCATTAAGTCCCTTGTCATCTTGCATTTTAGGTGGTAGTTTGTTTTGTGTGCTCAAGGGATGTAAATCTCTACAAAATCAGAATGTGTAACTTCTTATTCAGATGTACGTATATCACATAAAAGTACTGGAAGAGAGAAACATGCCCTTAAATTTGATTTCTTAATATAGTTAATTAAAAGGTAGTTGATATATGGGGGTGTTTTGGTTTTGTTGTCTTTCCTCATTGCTCTTCCTTCTCTTTTCCTCATTTCTAGTGCTGTATCTTTCTACTTTGCACCATCTCTGGTGTTTATTATCTTGTGCAGTATTACAATTCAATTTGGTAACCCAGGAAAAAGTTCTTGCATAATTCTTGTTTAATTGTCTGTTATTCCATGAAAGGTGATTAAATTTCTATCAGAGTCAATGCAGAATAAGGCAACAGGAGAACATACCTGGAAGGAAGGTTGATATAGGAGGAGAAGGATTTAAAAATCACCAACTGTATGGTGTGGGTAAAAAAACCTCAGGTTGCCTTATCTTTCTCCTTTAAATATGTCAGGAGGCTTGGAATTCCTGCATATGAATTTCCATTGGTTCCCATTCCCTTTTCATCTGTCTGCAGGTACTGGCAGCAGGTGTTAGTTGTTTCAGCTGAGTTGACATTAGTAACCTTTCAGATTATGGATCATAGAATCACAGAATGGTTATGGTTGGCCCTTTAAAGGATGACCTTTCAAGCTCATCTAGTCCAATCCCCCACAATGAACAGGAATATCTTCCACTTGACCAGACTGCTCAGAGCCCTGCCCAAACCTGGCCTTGAATGTTTCCAGGGATGGGACACCTACCACCTTTCTGGTCAACCTATTCCACTGTTTCACCACCCTCATCATAAAAGATTTCTTGCTTAGAGGTAGTCTGAATCTACCGTCTTTTAGTTTAAAACTGTACCCCTTTTCCTATCACAGAAGGCCCTTCTAAAAAGTCTGTCCCCATTTTTCTTTTAAGTCCCATTTAAGTACAGAAAGACCACAAAAAACTCCCTGGAGCCTTCTATTCTCCAGCTGAACCACCCCAACTCTCTGAGCCTTTCTTGCAAGGAGAGATGTTCCACCTCTTTAATAATTTTTGTGACCTTTCTCTGGAATCATTCCAACAGGTCCATGTCTTTTCAGTGCTGGGGACCCCAGAGCTGGATGCTGCACTCCAGGTGGGATCTTGCCAAAGCAAACCTTTGTGAATCACCTTCCTTTACCTGCTGGCCACACCACTTTTGATGCAGCCCAGGATGCAGCTGCATTTAAGAGCTAACTTAATTTAGATGTGCCATTGACATACTTCAGTAAATTTTGAATTGTTTCTTGAACTTTGAGTAATGTGAAATACAAAATGTTTTTCATAATTCAATGCTTGAAAACAGAAAGTTTTCAAAAATGACGTAATGCTCTAACATCCCAGGGTACTTGGAAAAGGCATTCTCAGACATGGAAACGAAGTTCATTGAAGCTTATAAATTCTTCACAGAAGAAAATGTTACATGTGCAGTTAAATCAGGGGAAGGATAAAGGCAATCCCTGATACACAGACTTAGAGTAGAGTTCCCAGTTTAGAAATACATACTTTGCTTCTTGTATCCTGGCTAGATTTTACCCTGGATGCCTCCTGCACTGTATTTAATACCTTTTCTTTACAGTTGTTCCCACAGCAATAGAGTTCAGCAGAGACAGGCTCAAGAGTACTGCAAAACACAGAGAACATACAATCCACTTTCTCTCTCATAAATTACCTCTACAGGAAAAAAAAAAAAAAGAAAAAAAAAAGGAAAACAAAGAAAAAGTTATATTTATGACTCATATGACACATCTAAAATATTCTTTCTGGGCAAAACCTTCATATATTTAGAAACTGAGTTTTTATTGTTCCATAGCCTCTTTCCTAAGGAAGATCAAACACAGATCTGCATACCTGATGTGTGTTCTCCCTGTATGAGAGTGATTTAATGTGCAAACTATGCACCTGCTATAAATACTTGTTTTAAAGGAAAAGTTGGAAGCATAGAGGTTATTTTATCTTGGAGAGTGGTTGAGCAAGGGCTGGCTTTATATTAAGTGGCATTTGAAAGACATAATAGCTCTTTCTAGCATTCTTTTGCAATGGTTACCATATAATTAATGTTACTAGTTCTACCATTAAAAAAGACCAAAAAAGCCCCTTAAGCAGCCACACGAAATTAAAGTTTCCTATTTTGTTTAAAACTGAATTCTTGATATACTGCAGAATAGCTTCATCAAGAATTTTTTATTACCTCAATTAAGTATTAAAATATGTAGAAGATATTACCTGCCTTTCTTATAAATATGCTGAGGTTATGGATGTTCCCAGTCATGCCCCTAACTCGGCCTGCTCTTTTGCTCTGAAGTAGGTGATGTGCCATCCTTGCTCCTTTCTGACAGCAGAAAATTATTCATTTTTAAATTCTTTGAATAAAATTAGTCACCTGAAATCCCTAGATCTCTCTCATAGTGCATTGGCTAGTTTGGAGGCAAGGACGTTGGTTGGTTTGTTGACTGGTTGGTTGGTTCGAGTTTTCTTAACAACTAGGATTAAGAAAGATGTAACCAATACATATGAAGTCTTGAAAGCCTATGGAAGACAAGGTTAGGATGGTGTCAGCTGTGCAGAGCAACACTGTAATACTTACATTTTGAAATGAGGGACTTTCAGTGCCTAATTCCAGTTACAACATATAACTATAAATAACATGGTGATTCCTGAGAAGCGGGTAGGTTTCATGCTGAGGTGGTAACTGTACTTGTGCACTTGATCATCAGCATCTTATTTTCCTGTAGCTATTCAGCAGGCACTTCAGAATGCATGCATGGATTTAGTTTATTTCAAAATGAGCACCCAGCACAAATCAACCTTTGGCAGTAGTCTGAGTGAAGTAGACTTAGAGCTTGGAGAAGAATTTCAAACTTTTTTCTTTCACAAAGATTATATTGTACCAGTGGGTGAGTATGGAGAAGAACATATTGCCTCTGCATGTTGAACTGACAACACTTGAAGGAACTTCTCTTTAATAGCAACTGTGATTTCACAGGAGCTCAAACACAGCAAATCACAGAACTCTTGGCAGCATCATGGGAATCCCAGGGGCTTCACATGGGGATCCTGAATAGTTGTTTTGATGCCATGATGATTTTTTGCCTTTTCTTTTATATACCTTTCATATACCTTTTATGTATCCTCAGTGCTCTTAGCATGCATGCTTGTAATTCCTTAAATCTGGTAATTTAGCACAATCCTGGTATTCTGTTAGGCCAGAAGACCAAACATCCCAGAGGCCTTGCAGTTGGAGGCTGGAAAGCTCTACACCATCTTGAGAAACCAAGGTCCTCTTTAGAATATACCCTGTAAATTAGGATTAGTCTCCTCCAGGGAGGAATTCTTCGCGATGGGGAGATACCACGCTATTCATTCAAGCCTGTCATTGGGGCATCTTTGTTAATTTGTAAGGTCTATAAAATTGTATACACGATCTATCAGGTGTGTGCATTTTGGCACATTCCACCTTGGCAAAATGGTGCATCATAATCATCCTTATTAAATAGTAAGGTAAAAACCCTTTATCCCTTAACCTTGTCTGGCTCTTAACTTTTTGGACCAAGGAAAAGGCATCAGTTTCTGTTCTAGAATTATTTTAGCTAACTTAAGTATTTTTATTGAAAAAATTGCACCAATATATTACTACTGACTCATGTGGGATAGCAATTAAGTCTATATGTGAACTGAAGCTGAGCAGTAGTGCTGCCAAAACAAATGTATCTGCTGCTTCCCTATCATAAACACTAAGACATTTGTATGGCTGAATGCTGAAATAAATCTAAAAGAATTTATATATATATTTGAACACCAAAAAATAACCCAGTTAGGTAACCTTTTGACCAGATTAGCTTTCTAGTTTGGTTAACAGTAGTGATGTAAAACCTGACATATACGAAAGATATAATGTAGAAAATGGTGTGAGAATTTGAACAAGTGACTGGAAGCAGCAAAGAAGAAATAGCACTTATGTTTCACATGCTGCTTTAAAAGCTGGTTGTCATGCATTACACTAAGGGGTTTTTTTTGTAATTAAAATGAAATTTGTTAGCTTTACTTCTACTTTTTCTAGCTTTTTTCAATGATAATACAAAAATAAAATCACTATTTTTTCCAGGTTTGTAACAATCAGAATATTTTCATGAAAAAAATGGAGCGAAATTAATTCCTTGCTGATGCAGCACAGGATAGCTTTTATTCCTGTATCCTCCTTGTGATGGCAGAGATCCTACGTCACTCTCCGATACATGGCTCCTGGCTACACAGTCATGCACATTCCTTTGCTTTCCCTCTGGCACTTATCAGATAACTGACTCTTCAAGTCAGTTCAGTTCATTAATCTAGCAGAGAAGAGATTCTTCTTCTTCTTGATCAACTTGTTTTCTGGCAAGTTGACATGAGCTCACAGTGGAATCTAGAGAACACAGGAGTTTGTGCAAGGTAAAAAATATGTGCATTGGTGTGGGCTCGACATTCCTGAGTCTGAATTTTAGCTTGCTAACTGTTGTTAGCTCCTTTCCCAAAGGAAAGCTGTCAACAGCTTTTCTCACTTCAAAACATCTCTCTCCATTTCTCAAAACAGGTTAAGTAAACAGCGTTCCCTTTTCCATAACAACTGTCCCCAAGCGTTGTTTCCTCTTACTTATCCAAAGGAGAGAAGTATCAGTCCGATGGAACAATAATATACCTTTTTAGCGCAGCATGTTATAAAAGAAACTGTTGGAATTGTAAATAAAGTCTTCTTCCTCTTCTGACAACTATATGGAGTCAATCTATTTCGTGTCCTACCATGACACATTGGCATCTTCTGATTGGAAGCATGAAAAAGAGAATAAAAAAACGGGAAAAGGATCGTCATCGCCTTCTCTTTCAGGGTATGTGAGCTTTTAGATCAGGTCATCTTGACATGTCACAGTCTCAGGCTGATGAATGCCAATATTAAAGAAGAACAGAATTTGTAATTCAGTCTTGTTTCTCTTTGTCTTGGGTTTGCAATATGTAACCAAGAATATTCTATTTGCCATCTGTTGAAACTGGTTGGGAAGGTTTTTCTCTTTATCTCTTGTATAAACTATAGCTCCTTATAGCTCCAGGGGGGAGGGGGCAGGTGTCTTTCTGTTGATAGGCCAGCTGTTAAAACCAGGCAGGGCAGTATTCCTTATCTCTTCCATGACCAACTCCCCTCCAGGGGGATATCTTCTGTTAATGGACCATTAGGCTCGCCACATAACATTACATCATCCCATTGTGAGATGCACCACCCAGTGGGAGGAGCCAAGAATTTCTGCCTAGATAAACCCTGGCCTTCACAATACCCAATGGCCAGTTTTCCACTGGATTCCCTGAGAAGCCTGTTTTTCCACTGGAATCCTCAGAGGAAGACCAGACACATCTCACCACCACTGGACCCTTCTACAGGATCATCTTTACTCCAACAGAATCATGTCTGTTACTCCAGGAGGATTTATTTGGACTACTCCCAACACCCTGACCAACAGGGTGTCAGGTCGTATCCCTGACAATGTCAGTGTTTCTAGGATTTGTTTGCTTTACTACATTTGTAATTTTTTAAATATTCCTAGTAAAGAACTGCTATTCCTATTCCCAAATCATTGCCTGAAAGCCCTTAATGGCAAAACTGTAAAAATTTGGAAGGGAGGGGGTTTACATTCTCCATTCCAAGGGAAGCTCTAGCTTTCCCTGGCAGACACCTGTCTTTCAAAACCAAGATGCTCTTCTAACTTTATGCTCATCTAAATTAAAAGGCTCTTGTTTTGGGCTACTTTGCCTTCTGTAAAAGATCAAATTTCTATCAGTCTGGATTGTATTTTGGAAATACAAAATTAGTTCAGACTAACATTGTTTTGAAGTAGGGATCAAAGTAAAATTCAGGAAATACAAAACAGTACTTACTATATTTTGCACTTAACCTTTTATATTATTGTCCTATGAGAATATGACTTGATTAATTCACAGGTATTCACAGGTGTACACAAACCCCACTTATAAATTGACAGTACACACAAATGTTTTTGAGAAGATAGCTTTATTTCGTTTTCCTTGGAAATGTTGTCTTGTGCTCACAGTAGCATCAGGGAAGAAAACTAGATTCTGTTTCCCCTGGGAAGCTGTGCTCTTTTTAATTACCTTTGGAGCTGCAAAACAAATTGCCATATTATTGCTTTGTAAACTTCCATCTGCCATCCATATTGTAGTTTATTGCTTTATTACTGATATCAAAGGCCACAGTGAAGACAGCTACGTCTATTCATAGTTACTAGTATAACTAACACTGTTAACTGACTAAACAATATAGCAAGAGGTATATTTGTAATGGACTTCAACTGTGAGACATTCCTGTTTTCTGTGACTTTTGTAGAGGTATTTCTGTACTATTTTTTTGCAAGTAAACTTATTTGTTCAATTTTCCCTGTTACCAAATTTCAAAGCAGATAGTTTGCATGCTTACCTTTGTATGAATGAAATCACATCATTTCATGTGCAAGACTAAGTTAAAGAACAGCCATCATATTCAATAAGTATTCAGAAGCTTTCCTAGTTCTACATGAAGTCCAAATGCTACTGACATTAGTCATCAATTTTGGCCAAGGAGCCTATTGCCAACATCTCCTATTGTTCAATACCAACCTAAATTTTCCACATGCCTTGCTGTTGCATGTTGCTATTCTAAATTAGTCATGCTTTCTTTATACTCCTAGATATTCTAAAAGTATCATTAACATAAAGTCAGCAAGTTTGTTCCTAATGCTTCCTTTATAGCTCTTACCTGCTGCCAATGGGAGATGAATTTCAGCAACTTATGCAACATAATGAATTTTTTTAACTGGTCATCATAATGTAACCTTTTCTTGACATATGAGTTTTAAAAATTTAAAATCTTCTTTCCTCTGAAAAATGGCTAAATTTACATGATTTGTCAAGGTTTTGTGTACAGATACTATGTCAGCGTCAGACAGATTTCATGTCCTACAATGCTATTTTGAGTGTACTTACTTTTTTCATTAACATTTATTACCCACCTCAGTATTGATTCAGGACATTATTGAATTAAAAGACAGTTTATCCATCAAATCTGAAAGATTTTGTGGCATTGCTCAAACTTCCTGACTTAAGCACTTGTACAAGTCCTAGTTTAATCAATTGCTTTTGTAGATGATTATTCAGTGAGTGATAAGGAGTGAAATACATCTTTGGTGCAATTTAGTACAGATAAGGCATTAAAATTAGATCTTCCTGAGCAACAGAATCAAACAATCAAAGTTACAAATGCATTAACTGAAACAGTGATATTGTAATACTGTCACAGAAGTTTGAGCTTAATTCAAAAGTGAATAGTACAGTGAGGTGAGTTCAAGAAAAACCTGTAGCGAAACACTTAAAAATCCTACAAGACCACTCACCATTTGAATTTTGCCTAAATATTTTGGAAAGATAATTACACATATAGTACTGCAGCCTTGCAGTGTGGTCAACTGGTTACATACAGCTTCATGCTTCAGTGGCTGGAATGTTAATGGTCCATCACATGTCTTATTTAAAAATAGCTGTCTTGCAGCATGCTCAGCAGAGGTGCCTTTTCAGTTGGCATCCCATGGCATCAATTAGTCTCTTGACATTCATACATCATTGGTGGACTCGTTAAGACATTACCTTTCAACACTAGCATCCCATGTTCCTCCTAGCTTGTTTCAAAACCTGGAATGGGTTTGCAAGCATTTTAGGAACTGAGTATCACTAGTTAGCATAGGGGAGAAAGGACTTCTGATGTATTTATAATGGATCTGCTGTTTTCAAAATACCTGGTTTGAGTGTCCTTTGGTTGCAGTTAAATTTCTGTTCTCTTGGTTCTTTGTGTTTATGTCACTGCATATTGTGCCTTTAAGCACCCCTTTGGCAATAAAAAACAAACTTATTTTAGTTTTGAATGTTAGCTTTGGTACCATCATTTTGGTATGCCAAGATACAGTATTAGCATATAGTAATCACAATTGGAGTAATTTTAGCATTTTAATGTATTTCTGTGAATTTTTTTATAACTTTATCTTTTTTAATATGTATGCTCACGTAAATACAGGCACAATATAATTTTTAGATTGCCCAGTGTTTTCCAGTTCAGCAGCGCTCTGTTGTCTCCTCCTTACCTAGCAGATTGCAGCTTTCTGAGCTGTTCTCAGGCAAACCATGCTGCCATTAACTGGTCTAACTTAGCAGACTTATTTTAGCCATCTGATTTTGATTGTGGAGATTGTTAACTCATCGGGCTTTTAGTCTTACATTTTAAAAGCTCTTACAATGATTTACTGGTAAATAAAGGCTTTACATCACTTTTACGAGACCTGTCACTGTCTGAAATACTTTTATCAGCCTCCTTTCTGTAAAGCTATGGGTAGCATATAGAAAGTTAAGCAATATAGACCGTCTAACAAGAACTTGTGTTGTCTAGTTCCTATTCAGCTGAAATGACTCTCCAGTACGTGTTGTATGTAGAATCTGCTCACATGGAGAATCCATAGACTCTAGTATCTTTATTCTTGCTCATCTTAAGAATTTGTTTTTCTGGACACACAACCAGAAAATTGTGGAACAAGAACAAAACACTGTCATTTACTAAAATTACATAACTTCCGAAGCATGCTCAATATTAGGTGTCTAAAGCGGACCCATCAACGTATATTCAGGGCTATCACATTCAGTTATAACTGTTTTTTTTAAATATGATCATGTAATTCTACAGGTATGTTTAAAAAGGTGAGTCAATAGAGCAAGTTATTCTGAATAAATGTGTTCTGAGTAACCTTACATTACTTTTCTTATTCCAATCCCAAAGCAACAAGATAATTTCTAAATTACAACGAGTTTTGTGTTTACAAATGTATAGCAAAGAACAAACTGGACATGGCTTACTGTTAGGAAAGAACCAAGCTTGAGAAGTTGGCTGACATAATTGAGTTCAGCAAAGACAAATGCAAAGTGGTACCTTGGGTAGAATAAACCCCTGCAGCAAGTGCAGGATGTGACAGGTTATGTACCAGCTCTGCACAAAATTTGTGCTTTTCCTAAGTAACGAGCTGAACATGACTGCAGTGCAAGTTGGGCTTTATTAATGAGAGCAGATTGAGAGGAGAAATTATTTCTCTCTACTCAACACTTATGAGGCAGTACTGTATTTCACTTTGGGGTTCCCCATGTAAAAGAGAGGTCATAAAACATAAGAGTCCAGAGAAGATGGTATAGGCTAGAACATATACTGGGAGTAGGCTGAGAGAAATGGTCTTGTTTACTCTGGAGAAGAACTGGGGGAAGTGAGCAGGGGGAGAATCTAATTACAGTCTTCTACATGGGGGCATATGGAGAAGATGAAACCAGATTTTCACCAATACACAGAGTAAAATGACAAGAGGCAGCTAACATTTCCATGGCAACAAAGACAATTCCAGCTGGACAAAAAAGAAGGATTTTTTCCACTGGTCAAGCACCTAGAGATGACTTTTGAAATGTGACTCAACAGAACACTGCGCAGCAGCTTTGTTGACACTGAAGTTAGAGAGCTCACTGAAGCGTAAGTTGGACAATTGAGGATGTGCAGAGGTCCCTTACAGCCTGAGTTATTTTATGATTCTAAGATACAAGGCAGTTACATACAGTGTAGGATTTTACATTTGATTTCTTCTCTGAAGACGGAATTGGAAAATTATCAAATACCTAATTGTCTTTCATTTAAATCCTATTCTGAAGTTGTAATGTGGATTAGTGGAGTCACATGCAGAACTGTGGTGAAAAATGACACAGACTGTAAGTCAGAAAAAATTATTATTGATGTCTCCAATTTATAAAATGTAAGTTGGAACACCGAGGAGGAGATGGCCAACATAGGAACAGTCATAGAAATTTCTGATAGTGTCTTTACTGAAGAAAAAAAAGCTGCAGTCTTTAGTCATTTAGTCATTTGTGTATACCTGTGGTGGGTGACTGGCTGAGTTTTGTGCACACTGGCAAAAAATTGCCTCTTGCTTAGCAGGCAGTGTGTGTGAGAGTGCTTCTGGGGCACAGGGAGGTAGTGGCTTAGCTGAGCATAAGGGAATTTGGCTAACAACTGGAGGTAGTGTTGTGAAGGAAGACATGCACATGGGCTGTACAGAAGAGTATCTCAAGCTAACACTGGACATAATGGACACATATCCTGCAGTGGAAATGACAGGGAACTGATCAACAAACCTTTTTGCTTCCTTCCTCCTGTGTGATAGGAGAAATGGATGTGACATTGGGGTTTCAGCTCAGTGTCATGCACTAGGTATTTGGTAGTTCACACTCACCCTTCTCTACCAATATCATATTGTGCAGGCTTTGGGACAAAAGGTTTTGTCTTTTTAGCAGTAAAATTTGGTGTTCTTCCAGATCAGTCATTGAATCTGCATAGAAATGCAAGACTTTCATTGGCAAAGTTAAATTTGCTTGTATCCTGGACTTCTCATTGAGGTTAATTTATCAATGATTTTAAACTTTGATTTTTGGGGTTACTTTTGATTTTTTGTGATGACTTCTTTTTTAATTGGAAACAGTTTCTAGGTGGCAGTTAGCTCTCCAGATCATTGCCTATCTCTCCTATGCCTTGTGCACCACCTACTGGATTCTTTTTAATATCCTTCCAAAGATTTGTCTTTTCACAGGTCCATGAAATACAGGATTTACTTGTTTCCAAAAAGAAAACTCACAACCCCATTACTTTGTTGAAAAAACATGTCATAATTTATCACAAATAAGGCTTAATTCATGTCTTCTGTTCAGCATCCAGTTGTATTTAGCAACATCATAAAATGTTCTTACTTCAACACATGGCATAAATAATCACAATTAATGGCATTCTGCTTGGTGTAAAATATCTGAGGAAAACAGCTACTTATTCAGTAATTAAAACAGGAGTTGTTATATGGCCTGTCTTCTGCAGAGAACTAAAAATTTTGGTTAAAATGAAATTTTTAAGACAATCTCATGTTACTTCTAAAAATAATTAGAAATACCACTTGGTCCAAAATTCTCTCAGGTAATGTTTAAATGAGATCAAGCTACAGCCCTGGACGATGTAGAAGCCCAGACGATGAGGGGCTAATGTGTATGCCTCAAACACGAATAACTGGACAGCCATGGGGGTTTGTTCCAAGAACAAGATTTGATTGCAGAAGAGGACCATGTGGAGGTAGGGCAGGGACAAACATCCTTGTTCTAGTCCCTGGAGGCACAACAAACAAAAGACAGCATCAGTGAGGAAATAGGCATGAACTGTCAACCAAGGGCTAATCCAGCAGGAGGATATGAGACCACTCAAGACCCCTGTGACCCTCCAAGCCATGTCCAGATAGGTCTGAAGGAACAGACTGAAAATGATAACTCGTTTGCATCGAAAGCAAGAAACCTGTCCTCAGGGCAGGCAAAATTGATCTGTAAAAAGTACTCCCATCAAGCCCAGGCACACAGCCTCAGGACTCTGCACATCCCACTGGCCAAACAGGTGATCTCTCTCTCTTTCCCTTCCCCTCTTTAATTCATCTCTTCCTTTCTCTCTTCCCTCTGACCCCTACCCCTTTACCCAAAACCCATTGTTGGCTTACAGAGTAGGTCAGGGACTAACATACCAATTTCCATGCCAAGTGTGTAATTTACTAATAAAACTTTGTGGGCCCTCTGACTTTAGTCATTCCTTTCAGACCACAGGCATTTACCAATCTTAAGTGCTTCCTTCCCCAGAGGGTGAGACATCACAGAGCAGACAGACAAGAAGAGCAGAATGAGACACAGCTCAAGATGAAAGCCATTGTCAAGTGCTGTTTATGAGGATGATGAGAATGAGAAGGCAATAACAAGCAAAGACTGCATATAGGACAAAATGCTGTGAAGCTGCTTTAAGGCAGACAAGATTTACTTAAGTAAAAGAAGATTACATCCTTCAGGATGTCTGTATCATGGAAATTAGCTAAAGCCAATCGCAAAATTAACATACAACATCATTTCATACTGCTGACAGTACCTAAGAACAGAGATGGAATTTCAAATAATGGGAAACATTTTATACCAATTTTAATATGTGTATATATATAGAGAGAGAGAGAGAGAGAGAGATATGTTTTACATATAAATATATAAGAATTTTTAATATTTAAAAAATGTATTTATACTTTTTATATTTTATACTCCATCTGGTCCAGTGACGTCAACATATGAAACCTACTCTCATTAAATGTCAGTGTATGACTACAAGAATTTTTTCCACTAAGAAACTTAAGAAATGTTTCGTTTCCTTTGTAGTAAAAATTCAAATCAGTAGTACTAAAATAGAATAAACCCACCAAAATACTACTGAAAGGAAATATTAAAAAAATAATTTCATTTAGCTGGGGTAATGAACAAAATTGGTTGCCTGAATTGTTTTAATGTAAAGAACTTTAATTTATATCAAGAATTAGCAGACTTGCACATGCCTTGACATTCAATTTGAGCAATTTAATGGGAGCTATTACCAGTTAAGAAACACAACCAATCAACATTTTTGTAACAACACAGGCAACGACAAATGTTAGTCCCATTGCCAAGAAGGCAAAGTTTTTTTCATGATGGTAGTGTTGATGGACGCAGCCAGAAATCCTCCCCACTTAAAAAAACACAAGGCCAGCACCACCAACAAAACCAAAATTAGTTCCAACAACCTGTCTATGGCTGACCAGGATGAAGGGCTGCTAATAGGAAACATGCATATATTTAATGAGATTCCCTCCAGACAGCCTATCCAATGGCTAGTGCCAAGATCCCTATTTTCCCCTTCACACTTCATCTGCTGGTATACAGTCCCATGTCATCATTCCCTTCCCACATAATGCAGACCAGCACAAACTGGATCCCTTGAGCAACTGGGATTAGATGTGCAGCCAGCTGAGTAACTATCCCACTAATTCTATCATCTCCTGTGCAGAGACCACACCATCAGAACTTGTAGCTTCCCCAGCAGTTGTTATGAACTGCCTGGTCCCTTTGTAAGGGCTTTCAGCTGTCTCAGAGACATACAAATGTGTCTGGCCCAGTCTTATGAATGCTTTGGTAACTGATGCTGAAGTCCCTGCATGCTGTCTAGGTTCAGCTCAGCATCTGCTGGCAGCCAAATGATGCTATCCATGCCTTCACTTGGCCCAGCTACAGGGGGGAACCAAAGGCAGATGGGTTCCTGTCACCCACAGCCTCCACTCTAGTTGCTGGCACCACAGGTGACACTGACTATTGTGACCCATGGTATGACTCCAGCTGGTAGCAATTAGACCTCCATAAGCATGTATGTACACAGAACAGAGAATCCCCTCTCCCAAGAAAATGGTCAGAAACTAAATTTAATAAGACAGGGCACCTGACACTTAGTCCAGGGCATCACCAAACAACTGCATGGACTAGGGACTAGTCCCTTACCCCTTTATTCTCCTGTGCTTGTTCCTCCCCAGACCACCCAGATCCCTCCCTTTGGTTCCTTCCATATATATTCACTCTTGTTGTGAAGAAGAGACAACTGAGAGGGGATTTAATGAATACTTATCAATAAGTATGTGAACTTTCAATGTGCTTGGGTTAGTCTGCATTATTAATAAATCAGTGCAGTGAGTTAAATAGAAAACTGAGGAAATGAAAGAGAAGGCTAACTAGAAGACCAGGTTAAGTCCCCTGAAGACTCAGATTTGGCAGAGGTAGCCTTTGCCTCCACATCTCTGTCCATGCAGTCCTGGCTGTGGTAGAGCAGCTTGACAGAACCCAGAAAGATCAGCCTGCACGTGACATACGGACATGAGAGCACGAGTGCATAGTTATTGCTAGAGTAGCTACACAGACTGAAAACTAGCCCAAGTAATTGTATTGCTGGAGTGAAGAGAACACATCCTACCAGAGGGAGGTTATTTTCATTTTAAAGTCATGATGTGTAAGTGGTGTGTATGGGTGAGTGGGCATTTCTAGAGGCCCTACAGGAAAATAATAAAAAATCCTTAACTCTTTTGAAAATACAGATCTGAAGTGTCTCATATTCTCATTAGGGCAGAAGAGTACTATCTTCCTTTACCTTAAAGGCTTTTTGAATAGTAAAGAATTTGATTTTTTCTATATGTTTTGCTTCACTAACTTCTTCATAGTTTCAGTAACCACATATGCTAAAAATTAAAAGGAGTACAGGAGGAGACAGTTCCTGGTCTCTATGAAGGAAGAAAAGTTATCTCAGAACACAGCTGTATTAGATTTCACTTAAAAGGCAGTTCAAAACAAGGTTGTCTAGTGTGTGAAAACAAGGAATAATGATATTCCAGTTTGAGAACACTGTAAGCTGTTTAGTTATGCTTCCTCGCAGTTGCTAATCACTGGATTAGCAATTGACTACTCATTTTGTCAATTAACAATTGACAAATTGTCAATTGACACTGCTAGATTTCTAAAGTAGCACTTGGACGTTTTGTCACATTATTAATTATGCTATTACATTGTTGTGAAGTAAATACTTTAGTCTTCTGCTTCTTGTATAAAATCAGGGTATTTTTGCTACTGGAAAGCGGACCGATGTTGTTTATAAACAAAAGGTCCATATTTGCTTTTGGATGTAACATCATTAAAACAACGTTTTATGTAGCAAATGGCTTTCTTTCCTTACAAGTAAAATATTTTCAACACCACTTAAAGAAGCTGAGAGAAGTAATTCAGGCTTTTGCACTGAGGATCAATCTATCTTAGGTAACTAATTAAGAAAAAACGGCTTCATCCCTGACAGATCTCATTTGGAGGATCACCATTATCATGGCTATTCAAGCATCATACAGGAATCCACAAAATATTAATGGCCAGCTTTAGTCATTATTCAAACTAGGAAAATAAATGGTAAAGAAGAAATAGGTTCTTCTCAGAACCAGACAGCTGCATGTTCAGAGAGTATTTTGATGTAATTTATAAATTCATCAGCAACTGAATTAACATCTAAACTGTAAAATAACTGTTGCTTACAAAGTTTATCAGCAAATACAATTTACTTCAATAAATCCCAGAACTGATGTAGTAACACATTTATTGATCACTTTACCAACTAAAAATACAATTTTACAGTCAACAGCAGTAACGTACTTTATGAGAAGCTATGCTTTAACAAAATGGTGTTTAAAATATGGATTTCACTATAACTTGTCAAGCCAAGCTTTTACAGTGCTAATCAAAACAACTGTTGCACCTGAACTTTTCCCCTAGAACATCAACAATAATGTTGCAAAGTAGCTTTTCCATTGTTAATGTGGGTTTAGAATTTAACAAGACAACTTCAAAAGGTTTAAAACATCCATAACATTGTCATTACTTTAACATTTACACAGATAAAGTGATACATTTAATACTTTCTAGCATTAATAAACAGTGTAAAAATATATTGCATATATATATATATATAAATTTGTTTCCTTTTCCTGAAAAAACCTAGTACAAACTAGTAGTATATGATCCCCCCTTCAAGTTTCTTTTACTTATTTTAAAGATTGAAGAGTAGTAGTTTTAAATTAACAGAAATAAAGACATGGAAATAGAGAATCACTGTTTTGCGCCTCCACAACCTCTTGTCATGGTTACTAAGCATATTAACCCCTTGGTAATGGTGGTTCTATTTTTGCTAACACCAGCTAGAATTTTGGAACTGGCTGCAGAGGGGATAAGATTTTGCCCAGTGTGCTTTGCACAGGATGGTGCCTGGCCCCCTTCATCAAGTGGTTAAAAATCTTTGCTTAGGACATGTTTATCTACTACAGTTAAGATTTAGAAATGCTATGCTCAAGTTGTTCATTTGCAATAATGAGAAGAAGATTCAGTGTTAAATTAGCGAGAAAAGTAAACTTGTAAGGTTGAATGATCATGTAAAGTTTTTTATCATGTTGAAAATTTCACAGTGAACACAGTAGGCTAGTACAGCTGCATGTTAATGTTTGCAATGCCTGCAATTAGAAATATTGCAGGTAATTATTAGCACACAGCAGCTTCCTGGTTGATGAAAGACAAATGCAAATAAGAACAAAAAATTATAAGCTTCACTGAAGGTTTTCATCATAGTGTACAGTGCTCCAAGGAAGACTATGTCAAGACCTATCTCCATATCCCAACTGCTTAACAATTAAATTTTAATTAGTGCTCTAGGTAATCAAAGACAAAACAGTTTTGCCTCCACCCTTTATGATCAGGTCCTGACAGTATGCACATCCAGATTTGTGCAAATGAAGAGTCAAAACATCTAAATCAAATTAGAAATGGATGTTGGAACAGCATGGACTGATAAACAAGCTAGCAAAGTAATAAAGCGTAATGTGGATACATAAATGGTTCATGACCGAACAAAATCAATCTCATTCAAAAATTATACTTCTGTATAAATATATATTTCTCCTCTAATATTTAAATCTGTGAAACATAACACCTTGCCAAGAATAAACTTCAATATATTTATCCAACAGTGACCATTTCTCTGCTTTACAGAATGTAAAGACAAATAATTTGTATTATAAGCATTGTACAAAAAAATTTCCCTGCTGCAAGAATTTACCAAAGCTGATATATTCTGAACCCAGCACAAAGATTAAAAACAAACACACTTTTTTACACCCTGTAACTTGTTTTTGCCTATGATCTTACCTTTTCATACACTACAGTGCTAACAAAAGTAGTTTGCCAACACAATTTTATATAGGATATCAATTTGTAGGTTAACTGACTTTACACAAAGCCTTTGTAAAGACCTAGAACATATTTAGCTTGACTATTACAGACATACACAGCATTTCAGTTGCATTAATATAACCCTATTTAACAGAGCCAGGTTGCATTATTTCACATTATTTAATTATTTTGTTTAAAAATAGCATTTGAGCAAATGCAAGCATACAGAAACTCCTCTGACGTAAACTGGAACTTAATTCACTGCTGTGGGCATTCAGACTCCCATCTTTTTTTCTTATTTTGTAGTTCATCTATAATGTAGCTCATGATCAAAATGCAAAGATGGTTGAACTGAGTATACTTTTGGGGCCACATGTTTAATTTAGTTGAGTGTAACTTTATTCATGTTTCTGATGTTTTCTGAAAAAGCTGCAAAGTAGTATAAAAATCTGGCATAAAGATAACTGGAGGTAAGGGCAAATTATCATGAGCATTATCTTCGGGACCTTTCCAAATTTTTACATCAAAACTCACTTTGTACAGTGCCATAAGCTTTACAGTAACTCACAAAAAGGAGATGCTGTGTAACTGTTATTTGGAAACTTAATTCATTGGCTATTTAGCTGCAATGGAATATCATAGTAGCTTATCGTTTTTCCAAATCAGGTTAGTCAGTTGGGTATTTCAATGTCTATTTCTAAATGCAAGGTTTAAAGAGGAAAAAAAAAAGTCTCTTCTGTAGTTTTGCCCTCATGTACATCCATGCCCCCAAGTAGTGCCTGTGTGCATGCACATGAATACAAAAGATAACTTATTTTTTTAAAAATTGTTTCAGACTACCAGAACTGCAAATGTCTGTCAGGAATGCTCAGCCAAGAGGCTGGATTCTGCCCCCTTTTATTTATGATCAGGCTTACTCTTGTCAAAGTCTACCTTGAATGGATGATCAATTAGTTTGAATGAAATACATCAATTCAAATGTTTTCTGACAACAAAGTCAGGAGCTGTATCTTAAACTTGTTTTGAAATCCACCTTCTCCATAGGGTTTTTGAAGAAATATAGCAAGGCTAATATACTGAAAAACATGAAAAAAAACCCCAAATATATTAACAGATATTTCTCCCTGCAAAAAGAAATTACTTGGAAAATTAAGACATGGAGGTTATATCTGCAATATTCTTTTACTTCCAGAAGCATTATTCTTAGCTGGGACATCATTCAAAGCATTGGTTTTGAGTTTAATGAGCAAGCATGAATGCAACTACAGGTTTCTTAGTCATTCCAGGATTCTGAAGACTTAAAAAGAACAACCTTGACCATCATTTCCAGCTTATATTAAGTAAGCCAGATGAGCACTCTGAGGTTGCACAAAATGAGCAACTGAATGTCAAATGATATTTTATGGGCAAACACTCCAAATACAGGAGGTATACATGTATTGATTTGAGGTACTTCAGACTTCAAGAATTTCACACAAGTTTAAGTGCTGTCATTATGCTTCTGGTATTTAATTGTATAAAGGTCCAAGCAAGACTTGAGCCCATAGGCAATGTATGACACTCCTGTTTCCTGCTCCCATCTCATTATACCATAGCCTTATACTTACTAACGGATGACGAACAACTGCGTGTTTACACAGTCAGTGTCAACTTGCTTCACAAAGCTGGGGCAAAGGAAAATACAGGGCCCATGCAGAGCATAGTTTTAAATGGTTTCTTAAGAGCACTCAGAAAGCTTGCTTTCACCCTAACTCTCTCTCTTCCTACTTCCTCACCATGGAGAAACTCCTCTTGTCACACTAAGTCTATGTTAGAATTGCTGAAGAGTGATTTCTCTCAGAACAGGGTAGACAGGTAAAACCATTAAAGCCTCCTTAGATCTTTACCTTCATGCTATGAAGGGAGAATGACAGTGTCCCAACCAGCCAAGCTGAACAGCATTGGCTGCAGGACTAGAGCTTGGCCTTAATAAGATTTAAGATTTTCATCAACATTTATACAGTTTAATTACTTAAGCTGGATCCAAAGAGCATGTGTACACACACATAAACCTACACAAGTCTTGTGCATTACATTACTTAATACCAACTAAGTGACAAGCCAAGAACATAATATTCACACTACAAACAACATACACAAAGGTGTCGTTATTTTGGCACACACGCAAGGCTGACAGTCAGTAAAGAGGACACATACCAGTGCAATGTTACATTTGCTCTATCATGAAGGTAAAAGGTTTGCTTTTGGCCAGTGCAAACAGAGAATTCTTATTCACGGATGACAGGCATGTGCCCCCAGAATACATGCATCCCTGAAGGCAGGGTTATGTTTTGACTATCATACATGCAAGCACAAAGAATTAAAATTCATTTCATAACTATGAAAAGCCTTAAGGAAAAAACCTATCAATTACAACTTTAAAGTTTTGGTTTTGGAGGAATATACATGAGGATTTTCTCTACAGATGGTTACAGATGGCTAGGATACCTATCACTTGCAAGCCAAACCCATAGTAGTCATTTGCCTTTTTGTTCTGCCTAATTCCAGCTACCATAAAAATATTAATTGAGCCAATATAGGGGAAAACAGGGATGACTGGAATGGTAATTTGTGAACAAAGCTTTGTATAATGCTAAAAATTGTCAGACTTTTTAATTAAATTGTGAGATTTTTTTAATTTAAGTAGGGTCAGTAAAATACATACTTCAATTCAAAATATCTTTGAAAGACTATCTCTATGCTGATGAAAAACGCAAGCTGTGACATGCGAGTAGTTTTTAAATCCCCCTTTCCCTTCCCTAAATGAAAAGGAGATAAGAAGTATTATAGGTTTAAAAAAATAGGGGCTAAATTTTGGCTATAGTCTAATATTCAACATTTCCCTTGGGATTCCAAATATTTGATTACAATTAATTACAACTGTTCATATAGGACCCATGAAACTATGTTTGTTTTTTGATGTCTGCTCCTCAGTAATGCTATTGTGATAGCTTTGATAACCACAAAGAATCAGACAATTATTTTTGGTTTTGATATTTCCATACTGATGGTTGCAAAACTCCCAGTGAAAACTCTCAACTAAAGCTCACAGAGTGACTAAACGGAATTAGTAAGCAAGCACAAATAAGAAAATCCCTTTTGACTGCTGTATATTTTACTTAAAAACTATGTTATTTTTAGAAAATTATTTGTAACAACTATTCATTTGTCTCAGTAAGAATTTTCATTTTTTGTCCTCAGTCTTGTAAAGGTTTTGATGGTCAGATCAAGCTTCAGTAGACGTACAGGTAAGGATTGTGTACTTGTGTACAGTATTTAAATACAATTTGAGTTTGTTCTTTAAGGCAGTTATTTCTAAAAGCTATCTAAACTTTCTGATCACATTTCTTTTGGTAGCATCTACTGTAAAGTAAAGATAACTAAGAACAACAGGGTTTTATAGAAGGTGTCACATAAGACAGTGCTACGTAGTGGAAGAGGCTGAAAATCAGGCTGCAAATTTAGATGGAATGAATTGAGATGCCCCCCAAAAAAGAGAGGACAGTAAACCTTTTTAGGTTCCCATGTCCTTACTTCAGACATGACATTTAGTTACAGTCTGCAGCATGATGCATTGGAAGAGAATATGCTCTACAACACTCTTAAGGGCTGAAAATGGGGCACCTCCTCAGCTATCCTCTCCTACCATCTTTGAGGTAAAAGCTGTACTTACTGTCCTGAGAGTTGAAGGAATAGCAGATGAGTAAGAAAATGTACTTTGCCTCATTCCCAAGCAGGCCTGAACTTAAAAGCTAATAATCAAGCAAGGATTTAGGCTTTTAATTTCCTACCAGTATTAGTGGAATAGTAAGAGCTCAAGTAGGTAGTGAACCCCTAATACACAGCTGCATAAGATGCTTTTATTCATAGCCATAATCTTTCATGCTAAGCATAGAAAAAAGAGGAAAATCTTTACTAAGTACTATCTTCCCAGCAACAACTTTCCTTTGTAACTGTCACATTAGAATGACTTCTTTTCATGTACCACTTTGAGGTTTAAAACTATCGGACTGTAGAAACAAAGAAGAAAAAAGAAGTGTGTTCCTCAAAATAAAATACTGCTATCTGAAACATCTTCTCAGGTTCTGATCCCAAGCTTCCTATGCCATTGAAAGAATTTCAGAGTTTGCATCAGGTCCAAACAAAGTGCTTTGGTTCATGGCAGGGCTTTTATACTGCACAAGCATGCAAAGTAAACTCTGGCAGAAGCTCAGCTCATTACATCAGCCTCTTCTAACTCAATTTCTAGACAGCATCAGCTTGGATCTGTCTGCACTCTCAATTCCCTGGCATGCCTTCTATCTTATGAGTGTGCTGATCTCTCTCACTTCAAACTAACAACTTAAAACTTAATTATATCTTAAAATCTTCCTAACCAATCACTCCTCCTGTATGGAAACGTTCTGGCATTACAGACACTCTGTATTTCGGTACCTGAGAAAGCCTGTCCTTTGTGTACCTAAAAGCAAAGTGTCACCCCATGTGCCAGACAAGGCGGATAGCTAGAAACAAGTACCCAGGTCAACAGTGTGCTCTTGGACTCTGCAGTAGGCTGCATTTCACCCTACAGTGAGGCTGGACCCAGAACTTTTCAGTTACCAGTGAGTTATTAGTCAAGTCTTAAAGTTAAAATGAAAAACAGGGACACTGATTTTGCATATAACTCAGCTGAAAAGTTCTAGGCTCAGCCTTTTTATTCATTATAAAAACAGGACTACCCTGTCCTGCGCTGTCTTCAGGTGTACAGGCATCAGTGATGAAGATCATCTTTACATTTAGACAGTTTATCACCATACCAGAATAATTTGGCCACTGTTGGTATAAGTATCTTATTTTCTGCTTTGGAATATGACAGGCTCCCAGTGCAACACAGGAGTGGATAACATTTCACTCTCCAAGAACACTGGGTAACTCTTGAAAAGGGTTCACAAAGCTGAACACTTTGCATCCTGAGCATCTTTCCATACATCTAAAATCTTCCCAGGTAACCCAAGCCATCCATGGGAAAAAACATTCAAATCTTTACAAGAGTGTGTGCTGCATTTTGGCAAACTTCCCTCCCACTTAAAAACAAACATCAAAATAAATCATAAACAAACAAAAGAATGCCCAAGTCCACAAGGAAGCCCTTGCCTTTTGTTTGCTTATTGTTGTTTTGGTTTTAGGCTGATGTACAGGCTCAAAGGGTCACTGAGGGCAAAGTTATAGGCTACATCTGTTCTGCCACAATGTCAGCAGAACACAAACAGTTTAAGGGCTGAAAACCAGTGCTCCCTTTCCATACACTGGACAAATACAAACTGTTCACCTGCATGGCACATGAAAGCATACACTGCTCACCTATGTTTATTTACTCTGAGTGGGATGCTTATATAGGTGGGGGGAGAGCAATACATCTATTAATCTTTATTCAGAGTTGAACATGAAAATCAGTGCACAAGCTCTTTTTGAAAGAAAGCGAGGCAGAGCTGCAAAGAGCTTGTTTTGAATACTGAACATCTTATCTTTCATAACTTTAGAGAATCAGAATAATACATCAAGGTTACTCGTTCAGCACTTGCAGACAACTTGAACAGCCTTTTCTCTCCTTTTCAACCAATATTAAAACAAAAGTTGTTTTAATTCCGATTAATTTCTTTTGGCATTATGGACCCAACTAGGTCACACTCAGCTGCCTGTACCTTAAACCTTTAGGACTGGTTCTCCTGATAACATTGGAAAGCCATTCCCAGCAATACTATTACTCCCAAGTGGCAGCAAGAGTGAGCAGAGAATCAAATCCCTTGGCTTCAAATGAATCTATCAAATGAATCTATCATAAAATGTAACTCAGTTATAATGGTTTGGTTGTGGTTTTTTTTTTTTGTTTTTTTTTTTTTGGTTTTGTTTGTGTTNNTTTTTGTTTGTTTGTGTTTGTTGGTGGGGGGGGGGGTAAATTGCACCTAGTTACATAGATATTAATTGTAAATGTCCTTACTCCAAGGGGCCTTAAGCTTTCCTTACATATGTTAGAGCTTAAAGGACTATGTGCCAACATATGTGCAAAATAACGTTCATTTAATAGCAATCTGATAGGCAGTGTTTAGTCATAAACAATATTTTAAAGCATTATTAGCATAATGCCCCCTTCACTTCCAATGTGAGGCAGTGCAAACTTTGAGACAGACTGTGAAAATCCTTAACTAGACTTTCTCAGTAATGTCTTGTTCCTCACTCCTCAGGTTAGTACAATAGCTCCATCCAAATCCAGCCAGTCAGAACCATGCTACAGTACACACATGAACAAGTACAAAGTATAGACAGGAGGAAAGTAAGGGCTGGTATTTTCCAATTCTTTCTGTTGACATAAAATACTTTAGAGCCTATATTGTCCTAGAAATAGCTTTTTTTTTCAGTTTTTCCATGAGTCGTATATGACAATCACGGGCTAGAACCTAGTATATTACTATCACTTACTTCCCAATAGTGTATTGTTTAATGTTTTAAGAAAAGTGCTAGATCCCATATAAGACATTAAAAAAAAAACAACCCTAAAACAGTAGTCAAATGAAACTGCATAAGTAATGGGATATTCTTCAGAAGGACTGCTACAAAAGATCCTCTTTTCAAGAAGTTCTCTTTGACATCATCAGGGCAACTGAACTTCTAGGAATGTTTGAGATACTTTGCTTGAATTGACAAAGTGTGGTATAACTGCTCTTGACTTTGGTTTGTTGTTTGTTGGTTTGGGTTTTTTTTTCCTAAAGCTCAACAAAATGATGATATTTTTTATACCTACATATTGATTTATTTTTGCCAATATATGCATGAGGAATGTAATGAAGTGGCATTGTGCTGCAAGTAGCTCAGATGTTGAAATCAGTTCCAGTTCCTGAAGACAACTTCTTGACAACATAGTCTCAACATTCACAATAACCGAAACATGTGGGATTCATAACATCATCCTTACAAATATATACTCTATCTCCCTCTGTGTTGTAAACCCTCAGCCTTACTTGTTTCCTTGTACTTTATGATCATATGTGCCTGCATGCTTATAACCAGATACATATCCTGAGTTATCCACCAGATCTTCTCGGCCAGCTCTGCCTTTTCCTTTCCCACTGGCATCAAACCTCTCTTTGTGAGAACCTGTGAATTTTGAAGTATCTGTAAGGCGTGAAACAGTTGGAGATGCAACGGTTTTCTATTGGAAGAAAAAAAGAAACAAAACAAAAAGACATATCAGAAATCAGCTATTCTTAATACTTACTTTTACATGCTACCAAGATTTAAATCTTTGCTAATGACAAAGACTATGCAAATACCTACTCATTCCCAGCAATAGGATACAAAAGATGTTTGGTTTTTGTTTCTTGCCATTACATACAATGACAATACTAATATAGCAGAAAAGGAAATAGCACAAATTATGTCAAAACCTTTTAGAAGACACTTTCAGTATGAGATACTTTGGATTAATAATCAAGTTCTAAGCACCATAGATATGAAGAAGTTGTATCTTGACTTCACATTTTGAACCATGTTCAAAATCCATTATGTCAGCATGAAAGCATAAAAGTTTGACTCCATCAATATAGAAAATGTATTCCAATACAACTAGAATTCATTGCTTCAAAAGACAATTTCATTCTAAACTCTAGGATTCATGAGGGAAGTAACAAACTGGAAGGACTGAAAGTTATTTCTAATGTTAGCAAATTAGCAGTCTATGAAATGGCATTGAGCAAAGACTCCTTCCACTGAGTCATATCAGGCTCCTCAAAATTCAGTTTTGTTGTTATTAAGACAAAAAATTTAACTATAGAAACAGAAAAAAAATTATTTCACATAACAATACAGAAGCGTGATAACCTGTGTGCTCAGACTAGGAGCAGCCTCTTTGATCCTTAAATTTATATTTTAAAATCAGGGGAAGAAAAACACACAAGACTTTTGAGCTAAAATGAACAGATTGCCAAAATTTGGGCATCTTTTTTATGTGCATCACCTGTCACTCTCTGAAAGAAAATGAACACTGGAGCATTCTTTGCTGAAAACAGCATTGCTAAATGACCTTTAGGGACTTCTGTCTTGCAGTCTTAAGAGTACTCTTTGCAGAAGCGGTTATTTTTCTATACTAAAAAAACAGGTATCAAGACAATGCTTAGGAAGAAATACTGATGTAATATATACAGTTTACTTATTCACATTAACCTGGTAGCACCGTATAACCAGAAAAACTCCAAATGCAAGACAAGGGCAATATATTCAATATAGAGTTAATTAAAATGTATTTGCTTCCCTTGTATTTAAAAAACACTACTTTACAGAAAATCAATTTTATCTACATGTGCATACACTCTCTACTGTCACATCCACAGAGAAGTATCAGAAAGTCTAGTTGACTGGCTTCTCCTTTACCAAATTCATTCTCAGGACAGACTGCTATTCTAAGAATTTGTAATGGTAAATTTAATCACTATCTGAAAAAGAAAGACTACAGCTTCTACTCCTCTGTTTCAAAGGTGTGGCATAAAATTTTCCTCAATACACAAACAACAATAAAAACATATGAGAATTTTTACACAGTAACATATTTAGTAACATACATACTAAAACCTGTGTGAGTGGATGGAAATGCACACATATTAACATGCAAGAAGAAACAGTAAAACAAGGATTAATAGAATGGCTCATGTCAATAATGAAGGATTTTTCCAGGAAACTATTCCCAGTGGTAAACTTGAGAAATGTGGTATTTAGATCAAGACACCTGCATTCTTATAAGACCACAACACACACGACTTGTAAGGTGCATCTTTACAACAAGATGACAGCAGCAGGCCGCGTAAGTCCTTCCTTTCCCTATTTATCTGTAGGGAAAACAGCAACATGTTTTAAACCAACGAAGAAAACTGAAGATGAACAACAGCTTGGCAGGTTAAAAAATGTGATCTTTTTGTCCCAAAAAACAATTAAGCAAAACCTAAAACCCCAGCACAAGGAACGGCACAAATCCAGAAAAAGAGCAACAGTGATTCCACATCCAGTGGTCTTTCAGACCAAGATGGATCAGAAGTCTTCCTGCATCACAGGAGTCATAATATATGAAATGAACATTAAAGGCAGTAGCCGCAAGGCAAATATTTTTTTCTCAATTTGTTTTTTACTGAGTAAGAGTCCCAGCCTTATCCTAAGCTGCATATCAAGTTGCTGATGTACCTCTTCCCACATGTGACAGACTATTACAATTGAAATCCTGTTGATTTGCTGTTGGCAAAATTTCTGTGAAATGGGAGGCTCACTTTGTTTCCAACAATACAAAATCCAACCAATGTTAATTCCTTGTACATTATGCTTTCACTTACTGAACTGAAATATCTATATGAAAGATCAGAGATAAGATTCCACTACAAGGCTAAGCAGAACACCTCATCTCTCCTTTTTTTCTTCTTTTCCGTTATTTTTTATGATGAAAACACTCCTTTCTTTTTAAGGTTGTGCTAAGATGCTTTCATTCAAAAGTCTTTGTAAATACAGAGTAGGATATCCAACAACTTTACATCCATCCTGGGTTCCTCAACCAGAAGCAGCTAGTGGGACTATATATCACGAATCATAGAGAGGTCCTGTGATTGAGCACTACTGAAAAAAGCCTTGCTCCATCATCTTTGTACCCTTCCTTCAGGTATTTCAGAGCCTTTACACCTTGGATGAGATGTTGGATTCTTTTGTTTTGTTTACTTACCTGCAGTGTGGTCAAACACTGGAATAAGTGTTTGACCACACTGCAGGTAAGTAAACAAAACAACCATGGAGGTTGTGGAACTTTGGAGGTGGTCAGGACTTGACTGGAGAAGTTTCTGTGTAAGCCTGTTTGAGCATCGCTGTGAGCAGTACCTTTCAGGTACTACAGAGCCTTCTCTTCAGGTTACACAGACCCAGCTCCCTCAGCCTTTCCTCACAGGATAGATGCTCCAGTCCCTCCATCAACTTTATGGTCCTTTTCTGGACTCTCTCCAGTAGTTTATCAGTCTTCTCCTGGGGAGCCTAGCGCTGAATGCAGGACCTCAGATGAGACTTCACCAGTGCTGAGTAGAGGGGAAGGACACCCTGTTTGCTTGGCAATACTTCTAATGCAGCTGAGGTATCAGTAGCATTCCATTCAGCAAGAAGACCTCTCTGGTTCGTGTTCAGCTTGGTGTCCATGAGCACTCCCAGGTCCATTTCAACCAATCTCCTTTCCATCTGCATGGCTCCCTGCATGGTGTGTGGGGCTCTTCCTCACCAATTGCAGGACTCTGCACTGCTTGCTGAGCTTGCTAAAATTCCTGCCAGCTCAGATCTCCAGCCTGTCAGGTCCCTCTGGATGGCAACCATCCCATCTGGATGATCTATCAGCCACTCCTTCCAGCTCTGTGTCACCAGCCAGCTCACTGAGAGTACACCACACACTATCATGAAGATGATTAATGGAGATGCTAAACAGGACTCGACTCACTATGGACCCCTGGGGTACACCACTGTTTTCCAGCCTCCAACTAGACTTTGCACTGCTCATCACCATCCTCAGGCCCCAAACCATTCAGCCTGTTTTCAATCCACTCCACTGCCTGCCCATCCAGCCACTACAGCAACAGTTTGAGGGGTTGTGAGACCCTTTATAAGAGACCACATCAAAGGACTTACTGAAGCTCAGGGAGACACGGTACTACTCTCTTCTTGCCCTATCTACTCAGGTAGTCATTTAATTGTAGAAGTTTACAGGTTAGTCAAGCACAACTCTCCCAAAGTTATCAGCCATGCTGATTACTCCTGATGACTTTCTTATCCTTCACATGCCTGGATATGATTTCTAGGATTAGCTGTACCATTACTTTCAGTGTCTTAATATGAAAAGTTTATCCATAAAGATTCCTCTATGAGCTGATAACTTATTTTTAGTGAACAGCCTTTATGAACTGAATGTGCAACCGTTTTTATCCATGTTTTTTTCTGTTTCTGAAAACAAAACCAACTATACAGATTAAACTGGATATTGAACGAAAGGCAAAACCAACTGAAATGGTAGCAGTGAGCTCATTTCCCTCAACAACCCATCTGCTCATTATTGATTGCACAAGGGTGTTGGGAGGCAAATAAAAAAAAAAGTGGAGGGTGGGGGGAGAAAGCTGGCCATCCTTCTTAAGTGAAGAAAAATGTAGGAAGAAATATAGTGAAGAGCACAAAGGGCTGGATGAGAACAGTTTCCGCATTAGTAAATTATTACTCTCCCTTCTTTTTCACAATGAATCACATGCAAATGATTCTGCCTGGTCATATTGCAATTCTGCTTGAACTGTTTACTATCTAGAGTAAGTTATATAATCTCTCTAGTTACATTATTCTAAAGGCAATAAATTCCTTGGGGCAAACCTCCCTTTTTTTTCCGTGAGACCACAGAAGCCTTCATTTTCCATCTCTTATTTGCACATACAGTTAACCACTAAGTTTGCTTATCACAGAAGGTGCCCATGAACTTCAATTTTTTATTTTTTACTTTTAATAAACTTTCTTTTAGGAAGAAAGTTTTACTTAGCACAACAGGATCAAACAATCATTTAGTGTTCCAAATTGAGTTCATTCATTTGTTTTATGCATTTTTTCTTAGCAATTCAGTATTTTTCCTCACTCTGTGTAAGTGTCTACAAAGAAGTGCTGCTAAGACAGCAAGGGACTTGGAGCATGTGACAGACATGGAAAAGATGATCAGAATGTGTTTATCAAGACTCAGAATAAAAAAGGGAGCGACAAATCTTATTCCTGTCTTCAACAGACTGGTTATATTAGAAACAGAGACAGTTCAGAAGTAAACAATAATGGGCATGATTTGGATGATATGAAATTCCAATTAGACACATGAGAATTTTTCACCACCCTGGTTGGTCAAGCCTGGAAAGTGTGGGGGATTCTCTGTCCGTAAGGATTATCAAAACTTAAAATTACTAGTCAAAGAACAATTTAGGTTGGAAAAAAAACTTTGAATATGAGTCTTTATCTAGCATAAAGCTCACAGCAATGCTCAAACAGGCTTACACAGAAACTTCTTCAGTCAAGTCCTGAACACCTCCAAAGTTCCACAGTCTCCATGGGCAACTTATTCCAGTTTTTGACCACACTGCAGGTAAGTAAACAAAAGAATCCAACATCTCATCCAAATTCCATATTACTAATAGTCTACTTTCTATTTTTCCGAAACAGCCCTCATACCAAAGAAAGGAAGTGAAGCTGTAGTCTTTGAACTCTGGAAACCTTAACAAATGCCATATTCCTCCCTTGACCTTTCTCAAGAAAGACAACAGTGCAAACTTAACAGATTTTGCCTGCTACCTCAAGAAAACTAATGAATCAAGGTGCAGTTTACAGAGCAAGCAACACAATCCATTACATTTTTTTTGAGAATTTGAATTAGTTACGGAAATGTATTATCAGCCTTAGGACACCGAAATGAACTACAGTAAAACGGAAATGAGAGCACAGAAGTCAAGAACATGTATTTTGTCTACCATAGTACAGAAGTATTTAGCATTTTGCTTTAGAAAAATATAACCACTGAAAGCTCTGCAGCTGCACTGGCCTGGCTTGTTGGCAGCAGGAAAACTGCATGAATTTGATGGACTCAAAAAACCCCATAACATCAACTTTTGTGTCAAAAGGCTAGAAGCTATCGTATACTGCAATCATGAAAATAAGGTAACAGTGTGAGACTGGAAGATTTCCCACACTTTCAGGTCTTTTCCTTCCAGAACAAAGCTGAGGCAAAGAAGAGGAAAGACGATTCAGTGCTGCCAAGGGAACATGCCTCATTTTCTGTTCAGCACATGTTACCATCCTTTCTACAAAGCTCACAGTTCAAAACCCATGCAAATGCCACAAAAGCTTTGCACCTGGCACAGTGCAAAGGGCTCCACGAGCCGGGCAGTGCCGCACCACACTCTTGCAGCTGCACAGGGCTCACTTCTGCAGCACCACAGCCCCTGGCAAGCTTGCGGGAACTCTGGGCTGGGCGGCTCTGCACACAGCATGGCACCATTCCCAAAAGCTCTCCAGAACCAATTCCTGGGAAGGAAAAGCACCGAGAAAACCTATGGGACTTCAGGAATATCACACGTTCAAAACAGACACCGAGTGCCCTCGCTTTCACAATGAACTCTTGGCTCCACTGAAATAACTTTGCCTCAAGGTATTTTCCACCGCTTGCCATCACTGACAAAGATTCGCGTTTGATTTAAAGCTGCTCCACAGCTTAGGCAGAAACTTAATGATGCAAAACCCTGCAGTTGGGTTTTCTGGTTGGTTTTCTTCCTGAATGACAAATGTCCACATAGTACAGAAACAGCCTCTGCCTGCCTGAGGGACTGACTCTGCCTTTTCAGCAATCAGTGCTGGGAGTGCCTGCACTGCCAAAAACAACCGTGACAGGCAGTAGGTGAGCTGCTCTTGTTACTCCTCACCAGAAGGGTACAAGACCTTAGCCACAGTACCCTTGGCTACCTGGCCAGCTGCAGTCAGCTTTCCTCACTGAAACTGAATGCTTTCCTACATTTGCTCCTTCAACCACAAAACTTCACTATCTAACAGCGCATCTTCCTAGAAAAGGTTGCCATGGAGATTTCTTCATCCAATTAAAATGTTCTGGGAGCCTGCAGAATCAGCACCAACATTCAGAGTCTCAGCAAGGTTTTGAAAATTATTGATCAGCTGGCAATATCCACAGCCTTTGGAAAAATGAGGAAAAAAAACGACTGTAACACGGAAAAAAAATTCAAAGGGAAAGTCTGCCCTTTTTTTTGAGGGGGGGTGAATGGATGATTGTACCAGAACTCCCTACAGAAATTGTATTTACTTTGTTTTCCAATTCATGGGAATACATGCACATGCATTAAAAGGCTGCAGAAAGTCAGAAACAGAGATCAAGCTTCCAAAAAAAATTGGATTTCATTCACGTTCCTTTGGTTTACCATGCGCACAGACATACCCACACAAAAGAAAACAATAAGCAACTCCAACAATGCCAGAAAGTAACACCAGTTTAACTAATCCTGGTGAGAAGTTTCAATGGAGTGGTTCCCAGTAACACTACTCAGGTGATATAGCAGTGCAAGTCCTAATTCTACATACAGTACCTTAACTTTCTCACTAACTAGGAGTCCAGCCAGAGCTAGAGCAAAAGACATCAAAAAGGTGCCTTATATGTTACATCACTTCCAGCAACAAAGTCACACTAATATGTCAGATCTGCCTGATCCAGGTCTAGCTCCATCAAGAGAAGACCGTGTAACATCCAGCCTTAAGGGTGGATCAGGTGTTGCCCATTTGACGCCTACAAGAGACCTCTTCCTCCTATCTAAGATTAGCCCTTTAACTCCGGTTTTCCAGCATTTCAACAGTCCCTGTCATTACATGGTTCCAATTCATGGGATCTAGTAGCCTGATTAATACGACCTTCCAAAAAACAGTGTGCCAACAATTCTCTGAGGAGTTTTTCATTCTTGTTGGTTGTGAAGACAAAACAGAAAGGGAAATATATTAGAGTCTTTTTTTTTTTTAAGTGAGGGTGTTGCTGAATCTGTCTTCAATTTAATGTTACAACCAGTCTTTAATGAGACTTGTTCCAAAGCTAGATGTTGTCAACATGTGCCTTTACATAGACTACAATCCCTCTTCCTCATTCTTTTCATGTATTTCCTGAAGGGCCTCTATTCATACAGTGCAGCATTCCAGTCAGACAAGCTGTTTTAACACACCTGCACAATCCCAGCAAATCACATCTCTGTAATTAATTTGCCCTGCTTTCCTCATACTATATGCTTTTGTGTGCAGCCATTAGAGGTGGACCCCATGTCCTGCTGCATTTACAGAAGGGCAAGAAGCTCCCTTGTCAGGCTTGTCACCTAGACATATCTGCTCTGCCCCTTATGATCTTTCATCTTCAGGTTATGGTAACCCTCCATACCCAGTCTAATAGTCTCCTCAGCAGATTAGTAAGCCTAGTTTGTAAAGATACTCTTGTTCCACTTTGTTAGATTTACTCCATCCCTGCTGAGTAGCCCTCTCTTGAATTTCTTCCTTTTTTTTTTTCTTATAGAATTTTTTCCCCTAAGTTGCTAGGAAACTAACTACTGATACTTAAGCAAGACAAAGAAGTGGCCAAAGTGGGGAGAGGAGAGTAGTACCTGGCTACACTTCTGTCTCTGGGAGTTTCTCTCGGATGGGGGAAGATACTGAGAGTTTTGGAGGCAGCTAAACGACAGGGCTGGGGGCAGCTGCTCTNCCTTAATTTCACAATTATAATCATTCGGAGGGAGTTTACATTCTCCATTCCAAGGGAGGCTTCTGCCTTCCCTAGCAGACACTTGTCTTTCAAACTAAGATACCCTCATTTCTCTGGTCCTAGAAGCCAAAGCCCCATTTTCAACAGAAGTCATACAGTCCACTTCTACCCAATCTTTCCTCCTCCTGGGATTGGCAAGACAAGATCTGAACTCCATACTCATCAACCTCACCCCTAGATCTCTATAGTTCCTCTCTATATGCTCCAGGTTACCTCCAGAGCTATACTCTGGGTATCCACAAGAAAGAGGAAGAAGAGGTCCATGTTAGGAGGCTGGACAAATCTTGGCTATGCATCTACAACAATCCCAGATCCTGGCACCTACCAAGCAATAAAACTGAGACATCAGGTGAGATCAGAAAAGAATCTTCTAATTTTCTGTGACTGGTTCCCATTACTCCTGACTCAGGGTACAGCATTGTTGACAGAGTACAGTGTCACCCATTATGGAACAGGGAAGTGTAATAGCACAGGAGATATTCAGGATGGCAAAATCTTCTGTGACTGTTAACTCCTTTCCAGATTTTCACTAACACACAGCACATGCTAAGGCCTGATATAACTATAAATCCGTGGCCAGCTCTCATTCAGCCAAGGATCCTTAAAAGAACCTGTCTATCCCCACAGTGTGAGACAGTGCTGGTCAACACTATCACTCATTTTCCCCTTTTGTGTGAACACTAAAATCAGGGTCAGCTCACTCTGGTGGGTCGTGTTGATCCTCACCAGTGCTCAGGATATTACAGGTATTCTGAAATTGAAGAATTGCAGGTGAAGCAGATCTGTGACTTTGTTGCCAGAAGCCACAAGCTTTCAGCCTTCTCTATCTCAATAGCCTCTGTCCACTTGGTCTCCAGCTGTCACTCCTTCCTCACCTTGTGTAGTTTGGGTTTTCAACAAATACCACATCAGTCTCCTCTTCATCTTCTCCTGCCATCTGGAATCTCTGAACTTTGACCACAGCATACCTCCCACAAGAGTAGCCACCACCATCCTGGCCTCTGGGAAGACACAGGAGCTCTCTGAACCATGCAAACAAGGACTTCTTTCTAATAGAGCCAAGGACTCTGATGTGCTAATGGCAGTTCTGCAGACTTCTACATCTTAATGGATGTCCATGTCCTGCAGCTTTTTCAGACTACCACTGTATAGTCTTCAAGCAGAGTTACATAGCCTTAAGTGGAATTCCTAGGCCTCTTCGCACTTCTGCTGCAACAACTGTTTTGTCTCATTTACCACATTCTGTGGGCTGCACTCTGGCTTCCTTGATCTTGCCCTAACAGGTACATTTTGATGAGAGTATGATCTTGCCCACATCAACATCTCGCTGAGCACCCATTATCCAGCTCTTAAAGTGCCGTTGCTGCTGTACTGCCCTGCCACCCATACTCCTCTCACCACGAATCTGACTGGATTGAGCCCTGAAAAACCTGATCTGGCTTTAAGTTAGCCTTCTTGTGAGCAGAATGTTTCAATGAGATCATCCCAGATTCCTTGCACTTGAAATTGTTCTGCATTTCTATGTCACAGACCCTGACGAATATCTACTGAAGTTCAACTGGTTTTACTTTAACAGCAAACTGACCGAAGCAGGGACCTGTTCCCCAGGAGGTGTAGAAACGCATTTAGCAGTTATGGCACAGCTCTTGGTACAGGAAAACAAAGAACCTCAGTTTTGCTCTTTGTAACCTTTGTGTAGGAATAAGGACAATTAAAAGGCCCTAGACTTCATTTACATGGCCTGTTTACAAGCTGTCCAAGCTACATGACCTGCACTGTATGTTCTATTGACAGATCACTACCAAGTGAGCTAATAAAGCCACTGGCTTCATTAACCCTTATTACTTTCTTGTGTTTCTCTTTCTGTGTGACCAAGTCAATCATACATGTTCTGTTCCAAGATTAGAAAGCAGCCTAAAATTCACTTGGTTTCAATGTCTGACTGATGAGCCTTCTCTACCACAGCAACCACAAGCAGGGATTTTTGTAATTCTACAACATTCTGCAGGAGAAGAAAAAACAAACAGAAAAGGATAAAAAATCTATCACTTCTATCACAACATTCACTAAAATCCTCATTCCCTGATGTGAAGGTAAACTTTCCAACTGTCCTGCTGTAGGAGTGCTTTCCCCAGGCTGCCATGTAGTCCAGACATACTGCCTCTGCCACCTACCTCCCCACAATACCCAGTACAGAACATAAGATGCTAACACACAAAATTCCTCACATGCTGCTGAAGCATTCTTATCCACAAGTTTCACTTAATCATGCTTTCAACTCCTTCCCTAATATGTTTGAGTAATGTGTCTGTAGTCACATAAAGTTTTCTGTCTGAAACCTGAACCAAATTTACATGGCCTATAGCAGAGTTTTCCAGAGAAGGGAACACACTACATGGCATGACTAACTTAGCCAAGAACTTTAAATAAAAGCT
The DNA here is from genome assembly GCA_013397315.1 of Donacobius atricapilla. Classification (NCBI taxonomy): domain Eukaryota; kingdom Metazoa; phylum Chordata; class Aves; order Passeriformes; family Mimidae; genus Donacobius; species Donacobius atricapilla. The sequence goes on from WBMY01016137.1 coordinate 270,216, forward strand.
TAATGTAACTTTAGCTAACCATACAGAAAGCAGCACAACATAAAATTTCCACAATGTTGACTTCCCAAAGTAAATAAAGCATTAAAAGCTGGTATAGAGATTTCATATCTGCACTCCTGGGTCACAGGAGAAGAGTGGCCATGTATTCATTTATGTATTTTAATGTCTTTAATTGCCAAGTTTGTGAGTGTGTGAGAAACTAAATAAAAAAAAAATTTGGTTTTACATATGCTTTGGTTTACATACGCACGCTCCCAGCCTGTAATCTCCCTCCTTTTTAAGCTCTGCCTCCTGCTCCTTACTTTTCCAGGTAGTAGAAGAAGATATTCTGATCCCCCTTTCTTCACTTCTTCAATTCTCCCCAGAACTGCACATATTGAACATTCAAGCCCCACATAGCTGGTTCATATTCCCCCTCCACCCTCCTCCCCCTGCTGTTGGCACACTCATATACCTCTGCAGAACCTATATGATACTACTTTGCATCTGCAAAGCTCTCTCATCCATGTCCCCCACACGGAAATAGACTGTTCCCTTAGTAGCAGACACTGATCATCTTAATGTCTGCCTGCTGAAATACCAAAAATGGAATCAGGAGTGAGGTCTACAGTTCGAAGTAAGAATCCCTGAACAGATAAAGAAGTTATTCAAATTTATGGTAAGCGAAGAACAAAATGGAAGGTTCAATATTTTACGTCTGTATCAAAATTACCACTTGTTTTAAATAAGAGTAGAAGAGTAATAAAATAAAATCTTGTAAAAAGCTGACTTACTTTACAACCCAAAAGAGATCTTTCCACTTCATATTTACACTGATCATTTGTAGAAAACCAGTTTCTGAAAAGACTGTATTTTCATTCATAGCTTTACACGCAAAATTCAGGAGGATCACAAATTTTAAGCAGGTGAACTGAACTGACAGAACTATTCAAGTTGATGGTAAACACTCCAATATCTCCTAAAATACTGGATGAAAACTTGCCTAGCCTGGGCATCTAAAAGGACAACCAAGCTTATGTACAGTACACTTTATAGCTTCCTTTTCACATACAAAGCTTAATACCAGTATTTTAAAAGAAAGAATACTATAACTCTGACAGACACGGAATAAACAAGAAACAAAGACCGGACCACATGATAATTATTCACAGATCTCCAGTGTTTTGGGATTCACATGGTGTAATTAGATGTATTTTAAGACACCTTTGATTTTTGGTATTTCACAAAATATCTTACAATTTTTTATTGAGGCTCTGATGTTGTTCTACTCTTTTTGATTTGGATACACCACTCTTCATGAACATTTGATTGTTCTAAGCATACACAAGAGCTCTGGATATTCCTGAGGTGCTACTAGGTGGTAGTACAATTCCTAGAAGGAGCAATGACAGTGCCACGCAAGAACACACAGTAGTGCAATACTCGGTTTGTTGTATAGTCTTTGCTCCATTCCACTTAGCAATTGCTGCCTTCAGGCTCACAGAGAAATTGTATCTGTGGATTGTAGAGGGAAGCGGTGAACATAACACTGCAGTAGAACAATCTGTCCAGTAAATCAGTTACATACCGTTACTCCAGTTAAACCGGGGCCTTTTCCTTCAATTAGTTTATACATTTCTTGAAGTGCTTCCTCATCACTTTTGCCTTTAAACCGCTTCTTGGAGAGTTCTTGAAGAGCTTCCTTAAACTGCTCAAAAGTAATAGTTCTTACAGACTTTCCCCTGTTGAAACACACAGCAATTGAAAGAAATTACAAGAGAGCACAAAAAACATTTCAAGAATAGCAGAATGGTGGACAACAGAACACAGCAACAGAATAGGAAGGCCCATGCAGCCCATTTATGGTGTCAAATAAAACATATCTCAGGAATACCACTTCATATGTACATCAGTAGGATAGCACTTCATAGACTTCTCTTGATGAATTTTCAAAAATAAAGAGGAAATAAAGGGACTGGATCTACTGTCAAAATGGCTGCAGCTCATAAAATTAAATACAGTCTCATTTGGTTGATCACCTATAAAGCCTGCATGTATAAGACAAGAACTGAAGCATCTTAGGTAAGTCTTTTTATTTACTATTTTTTATTCCTCTTTGAATATCTGGTTATTATATTATTTATAAGTCACTCTTCATATATTCACAAATAAAGAATTATTCTGCTACTGTGTAAAGCAAACTATTGAAAAGCATTTAAAAACTTGAAATTCCTCCTCAATTGAAGACTGACAACTTTTTAAATGACACATTTGAATTCAATACCTGTTTTCCTTTGTAGACCATCATCTTCAAAAAACATTTAAAGGTACACAGAAAACACAATATAGTAATCTGGTAAACTTATAAACCTCCCAGAAATTTGGAACTGAATACTTGCAGTAGTTTTCACTAATAGGAAGACCATATTTTCATATTAGTAAATTACTTATATTTACTTTTAATGGAGAGGATTTTGTTGTACAAGTGTGTGGTGCAAATTCTGATGAATGGGAAATTCACACTTTACAAACACCAGTTTACACTGCCATTCCTACAGATCTTTCTTGGTTCATCACACCTAAGGTTTCACTTGGTAGAACTCTTACGAAGCATTCACTACAGTGATGTGTTTAGCCAAAAGGAGGTTAATGCACGTCTGCTTTCTAGCATTTAAAAACATTCAGTTTAGGCAGGAGATAACGCTGTGGAGTATGCACTGTTCCACTCAATTCTCTAATATTAACCTAGTTTTAGCATTTCTCATTTTAAAATTCAGGTATGAAGCAACAGCATTAGTGAGTTTACTCACCATTAAACAAAACCCAACTATTTTTAGTTGTAATGAATTACAGCAGACACAAAGCACATCTTTTCCTGTATTAATAAATTACAGATTCTCTAATCTTTTGAATAAGAATTTAGACCCCAAAATTTAGCCATATACTTTGAACTACAATTTAGCGTATTAAATAGAACCATTTTCAAAAAGATGTTTTGACGCTTATGCTGATATAATCTTAAATAGTACCATCTTCAAAAGCAGAAAACGTTCACAACGTTGCAAAACTCTTGAAGTAAAACAATATTTGAGAATGTTGCTGGGAAACATGCTACTGCATAAGTTTTTTCGCTGCTTGAGCATTTCTTTTTATGCCAATTTAGAGAACATTTCAAGCAAATCAGGGGAAAAGATAACCAAGCTCCACCACGCAACCCAGACCAGTACTTTCGATAGCTGTTTATATAGGAATAAACAATAGATGCTAGGATAGACAAAGTGTGCATCGGCAACAGAAATCTTAGGCTAGAAATGCAGTACATAGAAATCTAATTTTAATTCAAGTGCCAAAAAGACCATTGTGAAGAGCAATTCAGCTATGTGTCATGAATTTATCTTTGATTTTCTCTTAGACACCTTCAGTGGTCAAATCCCTCTCAGCTGGGGGATGCCTCCACGAAGGAAAAGGGGAAGTGAGATTTCTGGTTTAGCAAACAACGGTTAGAAAGTGACTCCTACTTCAATTAACTAAACAAAAATGAAATTTTATCCTAGGCTTTTAAAACAAAGAGAAATTGGTTATTCACAACAAAATTCAACACTAAGGGAACTCTTTACATAATTGTTCATTACTAGCATTCTTTATTTTCAATGCAGCCCAATATATGTAGCAAACGTCAGCAACCCCCACAAAAAAACCTTTATGTGTTTTTTGACCAAACATTGCTGTTTGCAACTACTTGTCTGCTTTCTTTGGTAAAGCATGTACTGGAGTATCTCACAGAATTAGCTGGTAAGATCTTGACAGTTGAAATAAAGAATATAATCCAGCATTTCATTAATCAGAAAGACAGGTGGAATAAACTGCAATTAACTACCTGGAATTTCTCCAGGATTCTCATTAATAGGATTAATATCCCTCTTCTGATGAAACATGTCCAAGAACTTTTAAGCAGTGCAAGAGGTCAAGACTTCTTTTTGTTTTGCCTTTCATTTAAAAAAAGGAAGCACTGGCCATCAATGCAAGGTTTCACCATAACAACACTCTAAGGCCCTAAATTCTCCACGGACTCACAGCCAAGTCTAGCATATAGGCCTTGCCAAAGGCAGTTTTCTGTTGCACATAGGTTTAGCTTGGATTACCAGTCAGGATCATCACAGTGGGAAGGAGAATGATCACTTTCAGCAAAACCAACAGAAATTCATGTTGACTTGTTTATTTTTCACAGAATATTCTGAGCTTGAAGGGACCCAGAAGGATCGAGTTCAACTCTTAAGTGATCAAATCCATGACCTTGTCGCTATCAGCACAACACTCTAAACAAATGAATTGATCTCAGGGTTTTATTAACACATGAAGAATTTTTGGTTGCACACTTATTAAATAGAAGAGCATAACTTTTTTGTGTGTGAATTAAAAGGAAAAAAAATATATATGGCTGCCAAGAGGAACAAAAAACATTTGGTCTAAGACACAGGTATATAGACTGCTCACATTTGGTCTTTTCCCTGTCACTTACATGAGGCAAGGAAAAGAGTGAATGTCCTAGAGCGACTTTATGATGCCTGTATCCCCAATCATCTGTTCTGTATATTGTGTTCTGCACCTTTAAGGTTGATTCTTAGAGTGGACAGTTTGTTTTGAAAAACTATGTTAACTCCTCTGCATTCCTCTCCTGGATGGTCGGTTCAGCTGAGGCTCAGACAGACTGTGTCGGGACAGGGATCTCCTGTGCTTTTTAGTTAGTTTTAGCTAGCTAGGGCAGAGAACTGTTTTGCTGGGCTTTTTTTCCTTTTCTTTCTTGGGACTGTTTAAACCTGCTCTGGACTGAAAACTCAGAGGAGAACTGAGAGATCACACCTGTGCCCTTTGGGGCCCAGGACGGCATTTTTCTCCAGTGCCGGAGGAATTGATAAGAGATTGAGAGAGACGAACTGCACCCACAGCAAGAACTTTTCTCAGTTTGTCATCTCACTTCAACTAAAGATTTTATTGTTTCATATTATTCATCCTGTGTGCTCGTGGGATTTGTTTTTAGTTTTGTTTTGTTGTTGTTGTTTTGTTAAATAAATAGCTTTTTCCACTTTTCTCCAAGGAAGTTTTTTTTTCCAGACCAGTTGTGGGGGAAGGGGCCATTTGGGTTTTTTTCCAGAGGAACCCCATTCGGAGGTTTCCTCCCAAAATTTGCTCTAAACCAGGATAATGAATTATTCCCCTTCATGTTGAAGTATAACCACAAATTGGACACATATATGATGCATAGTAGAATGCACTATTGCAGCTGGACCCCGAAAGAGAAACAAATGTGCATCGTAGCTGATATTCTTTACCAGCAAACAACATTTATTGGAGTGATGTTAAAAACAGAAATAGAAGTGAAAGAATTTTTGCAACTACGTCCCAAGTTTCCTAAATAAAACAGCTTTAATTTTGAAATTTGTTATTTTTTTCCACATGCCTAAAATATCCCCTCTCGCTCCCTCATCTATTACAATATTATCAAATCCACTTGTAAAGCATCATAATTACCTCCAAAACTCTTCAGCTGCAACACATGCCAAGTCTTGCAGAAAACCCTAGGAAGACATGTTCTTGCACTTTTGGTATGTGAGGTATGGTACATGTATGCCATGTACCAGCGTCTAAATTATCAAGCAGCAATCCTACACCCCTCCTGTCTCTAGAGACAGGTCTTGAAGAGCTCTGAACAGTTGCTGTCATCATGATTACTAACTAGAATAGCATGCTCCCCTCCCCTCTGTGTGTACAGTCATGGATTAAACGTATAGGAGACCACTGCCTGAGTAGGTAGAAATGACAGAGGAAAAGTCTTTCAATAAACCTTGATTTACACTCTCTCCAATCCAGGTCCACAAAAACACCCTAGGGATAATGAATTGCGAGTACTATTGGATGGAAACATGGACATGAGCCAGCAACATGCACTCCCAGCCCACAAAGCCAACAACTGTATCCTGGGCTGCACCAAAAGCAGCATGGGAGCAGGGTGAGGGAGGGGATTCTGCCCCTCTACTCTGCTCTGGTGAGAGCCCACTTGGAACACTGCATCCAGCTCTGGGGTCCCCAGCACAGAAAAGACATTGACCTGTTGGAGCAAGTCCAGAGGAGAGCCATCCAGTTGATCAGAGAGAAGGAACACCTCTGCCTTGAAGAAAAGTTGGGAGAGTTGGGATTGTTCAATCTGGTGGGAGATACGGCTCCAGGAACCTTACTGCAGCTTTTAGGGGGCTTACAAGGAAGGATGGGGGCAGACTTTTTAGCAGAGTGTATTGGTTTAGCATAAATGATAAGAAAAACCAATTGTTAATCCATTTTAGAACTAACAGCTAAGCTGGCCAATCAGGTAAAAGGGGTACACCCTCTGGGACACCGCTTAAAAACAGGAATCTTGAGAGACCCGCCCTTTTTCCGGACTCCGAACCATGAGGTAACACCGCGGCCGGGCCGGGAGGGGGCC
>WBMY01016137.1:276715-292161 GCA_013397315.1 Donacobius atricapilla
TTGTTGTTGTTGTTTTGTTAAATAAATAGCTTTTTCCACTTTTCTCCAAGGAAGTTTTTTTTTCCAGACCAGTTGTGGGGGAAGGGGCCATTTGGGTTTTTTTCCAGAGGAACCCCATTCGGAGGTTTCCTCCCAAAATTTGCTCTAAACCAGGATAATGAATTATTCCCCTTCATGTTGAAGTATAACCACAAATTGGACACATATATGATGCATAGTAGAATGCACTATTGCAGCTGGACCCCGAAAGAGAAACAAATGTGCATCGTAGCTGATATTCTTTACCAGCAAACAACATTTATTGGAGTGATGTTAAAAACAGAAATAGAAGTGAAAGAATTTTTGCAACTACGTCCCAAGTTTCCTAAATAAAACAGCTTTAATTTTGAAATTTGTTATTTTTTTCCACATGCCTAAAATATCCCCTCTCGCTCCCTCATCTATTACAATATTATCAAATCCACTTGTAAAGCATCATAATTACCTCCAAAACTCTTCAGCTGCAACACATGCCAAGTCTTGCAGAAAACCCTAGGAAGACATGTTCTTGCACTTTTGGTATGTGAGGTATGGTACATGTATGCCATGTACCAGCGTCTAAATTATCAAGCAGCAATCCTACACCCCTCCTGTCTCTAGAGACAGGTCTTGAAGAGCTCTGAACAGTTGCTGTCATCATGATTACTAACTAGAATAGCATGCTCCCCTCCCCTCTGTGTGTACAGTCATGGATTAAACGTATAGGAGACCACTGCCTGAGTAGGTAGAAATGACAGAGGAAAAGTCTTTCAATAAACCTTGATTTACACTCTCTCCAATCCAGGTCCACAAAAACACCCTAGGGATAATGAATTGCGAGTACTATTGGATGGAAACATGGACATGAGCCAGCAACATGCACTCCCAGCCCACAAAGCCAACAACTGTATCCTGGGCTGCACCAAAAGCAGCATGGGAGCAGGGTGAGGGAGGGGATTCTGCCCCTCTACTCTGCTCTGGTGAGAGCCCACTTGGAACACTGCATCCAGCTCTGGGGTCCCCAGCACAGAAAAGACATTGACCTGTTGGAGCAAGTCCAGAGGAGAGCCATCCAGTTGATCAGAGAGAAGGAACACCTCTGCCTTGAAGAAAAGTTGGGAGAGTTGGGATTGTTCAATCTGGTGGGAGATACGGCTCCAGGAACCTTACTGCAGCTTTTAGGGGGCTTACAAGGAAGGATGGGGGCAGACTTTTTAGCAGAGCTGCTGTGATAGGACAAGATAATGACTGTAAACTAAAACAGGGAAGATTCAGATAAGGAAGACATTTTTAGGAGGGTGATGAAACACTGCAAGAGGTTGTCCGGAGAAATGGTAGATGGCCCATCTCTGGGGAGGCTGGATGAGGCTATGAGCAACCTGATCTCATGCAAAATATTCCTGCTCATTGGGGGAAGGACGAGGTGTTTACCTGGATGACATGTAAAAGGCTCTCTCCAACTCAAACTGCATGAAAAATTATAATACTATGAACACAGCATAGCACACAAAGCTGTCATACCCTCAGTTTATTTTCACCATTTTTAATGCCCTATTCACATTCAGGAAATCCTTTCCTTGTACCAGCTTTTCAGAACTCATGAACTTAAGGAAAAAATCCCAAACCATAACCCCCCAATAAACTAATTCCTTTCTATTAAGCAACAGCTACAAAGAATCAGCTTCTTTGTGTATATTTGTAACTTGTTTTTAGAAGCTCATTATAAATATCTCGTTTCCATGGGAATAACAAAACAAATATATTCACTTCCATTTTCCAAGTGTTACAAGTTCAAACAATTTGTCTACAATTAAGTATGCCAAGGGTGATCACTCAGCTCTTAATACTCATCTCTTAGGTTTAGCATTCCAGAGAGTTAGAATAGAAAGAAGACAAAAACCTGTATGTTTAAAAAAAAAAAAAAAAGAATCAAAGCATCAGAATGAAAATTAAAACTGACCAAAAAATAAGACAAAATAAAACAGCAACAAACAAGGGAAGGTAGGAGGGAAAAAGAGTTTTTACAAAAGTAGGTGTCATAAGCTTGGCCACTTCAATGAAAAGAACAAAATATACGAGGGACATTAATAATAAAATTTTTTAAAGCCCTACTTCATTATGACACAGAGAAACCTTTATGTTTAGAAAGGATACATTCTTACATACCATTCTATTTTAAGCTTTGCTTCTTACAACAAACAGAATTACTGTAATGCATCATCCTTCAGTGGCAGAAACCGTGTTCATGGTACAATAATGACAGCGTCCTGTATCCATGCCTACATTTGGGAGCAGAATGAACATACTCAGAAGAATTTTAGGAAGCTTCCCATCACTTCTCCTTCCTAAGTCTCTCCACATGTGGCCACTACATATGGGGAGATTCTGAAGTTCAAAATCCTCGGTTTGCCCTTGGGAGCCCAAGTTCCCCTATATAAAAGCATTGGTTCTGTATCTGGACATTAACACAGTAAACAAAGTGCAAAGTATCAAATACTGGCCCAAAGTAGATTGGAACAGCAAGTGATGCATTTTTTATTTGCAAATATTACTACTAACAGTGCCTCGAGTTCTTAAACGTGAAAGCATACTGCTGCAAATGGATACTATGGACTTGAATACTATTTGGATTAAAAGTTGTCCACAATTTCAGCTGAAAAGCTACACAATTATATTCCATATACCCAATACACAAAATCCTTGGCTGGTATTAGAGATCTTTATCTCCACAACACTAAAACAGTTCAGTGTTAATACAACGAAGTCTGCAATTTAATAGGTCCTGCTGTAATCTCCAAGCTACCAAAAGTCATTCCAAATTTCCATCACAATAGGACACTTTTCTATTTTCTTACACTGAAGATAGGAAAGAAGATGTAGAAGTATTGAGAGAAGTTTCTATTTTTGTTAGCATGTCAGAGAGGATTACATCAGGATACAATAACCAGCACTGTTCTACTGTGGAAATTGTCATCTACTCACAAAGGTCTAAGGAGTATAGTAGGCCTGACAAGGGTCTAAAAACACCATATGTACAAGTGGGAACCCAAGAAATGTTTTGGCATAAACTCTAACAGGAGGAGTTTTGTTTGAATTCTAAATACACAAGAGACTTGGGTGTCTGATCAACTGAACGGTCAAGTAAAACTCAGCAGCATCTTTTCTTGTAAATCAGAAGAGGACTTTGCGTACTTCCTATATTTATTCCCTTACCAAGGCAGTCTCATTCATTCAGAACACAGAATGAGGGACCATGCTGGCAAGAAAATGCACGAGCAGCTTATTTGTCACAGTTTCTGACTTACTGGCACAGTAAGCCCGATCAGGCTATTTCTGATTTGCCACTATTGCTCCCACATCTATGTAGGCAACTGCTAACTAATACTAAGAAATATTTCTAATTATCAGAAGTAAACATTAAGAATTATTCAAATTAATCATATAAAGGCATCATCACTGAGAACAAGACCATCAGTCAGGCATTTTATCCTAAGGGCTAACCAAGGGCATATTTCCTAATGACATTCAGCCCTGACTTCAAACTTTAGCTGTTTCTCTTTTATCTTAACAAGCCATATTAAAAAAGTCACTACAGCTGAAACTACTTACTGATTTTCATACAAAGATTTTTCTTATTTACCACTTTACAGCAGCAACTTTGTTATTATTACTCTTACGGCCCACAGGATTTGTTTAGTAGAACAGACATTTTCTCTTTCTTGCTACTTGTAAAAACACCAAGTCTTCATGATGTGGTCTATAAACATAATGTATGTTGATAACAATTGCTAGTGGTATTTGTACTGCACACCTTGACAATCATAAGGTACCACAGACAAATTCAAATTCCTTGAAGCAAAATAGGTTTGTACCAGTCTCTGCAAAACGTAACACTCATCTAACAGATGTATTTTTTCCAAGAACGTCTGCTGTAACATTATCACCACAAGTGCAAGGCTGTTTAACCAAGAAGCAGATCATACTGCAGAGCTCGTGGTTTGGTTGGTTTTTTTTTTTCTTTTTGTGGCTTACAATTTTCACTTTCTGCTTTCTTCCACAGCTCAGAATTTCTGTGGACTATCAGCACGACAATTCACAGTCAAGAAGTCCCAAACTAAAAGTAGGTCCCTAGGTAGCTAACCAGGCTGGTAGAACCTTCAGTCTGGTACTGAAGACATCCTGTGAAGGTCTGGTTTTTGCTATCTATCAGTCAAGAACAAAATAAAAAAACCCTTATAGTGCAAAAAACCCTTAAAAATGAAAAAGAGAACATTTTTTTGGATAAAACTGACTAATGTACGATTAACCCAAAGCATAGACTTGTATATAAATTTAAAAAATACAGCTGAAGACAGATGAGCAAGCAAAGAAAACTACTTGAATACTATCAGGGTATTTGCAAAACAAGACAAGACAATGTAAAATGCAGTACAAAGTTCTCTCACTATATCACTGCAAGTAGTCATGACTTACAGGAACCTCTCTGGGAGTGAGTCACAAGAGCAAAACACCTCTGATCACTCACTCCGGAAGTGAACCTGGAATAGTCAGTTTTCCCCTCCTGGTGCTTTTTGTCTCATTAATGAGCAAGGGTAAAGCAGAATATGCCAAGTTCATTCTAAGTATCTGAAACTGGGACAGCTGCTAAGCTGTGAAAATCTGAAGCAAGAGGACATCAACGGCAGTTGATGCTCACTAAACCAGCAGTTGATTAGACTTCATTGCAACTTAAATATTTTAGGCTTCTCTTATGAAAACTCTGTTTTCTGATACTTGAGTTAACATGTCTCTCCTCTTGACTTTTTCCCCTACCTTATGTGCTTCACTCATGATGAAAATTCATTTCCTTTAAAATAAAATCTGGAATTCAAAAAAAAGACAAACTCAACAGCTATGAGCCTACCAGATAAAATAGTATTGGGAAGAGAATGAAGGGGAACTGGAGAAAGAATATGACTTGGCAAAAACATTACTAAGTGAAAGCTTCCAAAAGAAAGCAAATCCCAGAATGAGTTAAGGGGGTTAAAGAGATTTAATGGGATTTACAGAGGATGAGGAAAAGAGAAAGTCCAAGCAGCCAGTAGGTCTGATAGCTATATACGGCTTAGAGGAAAAGATTAAATTAGCTAAACAGAGTAGCAGAATCCAATTATTTCACATTTGTTTGGGATTTTCATCAGTTTAAGGAACAAAAATAATGTTACATTTGAATATTTAATCCTGAAGATTCATGTAATGGTTAGCTACTGATAAGAATATAAGGAAAACTCTGTGAAATCTGAAGAAAGTACACGGCCCAACTTATAGTAAAGGAGTTTGCAAGCGTATTTGGCACGACAGGCATGGACCAGAGTCTGGAAAAAGATAGAAACATGTGCTACCAAGTAGTCTGGGAGTACTTCAGCTTTTCTTTGTTATAGAAGAGAAATATCCATCTTCTGGTTGTCAATCCTGTGGACTCTACCCAAAGAATGTAAAAACTGCACACACAACAGATAGAAGACAATAATTTTACCACTCCTTAGAATGCTGTCTACTCTTGTGAAAGAATCAAATGACACACAACTTGCAGATAATGTTGTTCAGTAACATAGAAATCCATCCCTTGGGTGCATGAAGGATTGATACTGTTTGACAGCACAACTTAGGTGGAAGTTAAGACTTTAAAGGACATGGCATGTCTGAGTGAAACTAGCAGGAATACTAGCCACAGTACAGAAAGATAAAGGAAATTAAGAGCAATTCAAAAAAGAGGCTGCAGACAGGTCTTAGACACAAATGGTAGGGGAAAAACTAGTGCTGAAGCAGAAACATGCCTCTGAATCAGGCTTTTGGCATATATACTGGTTTCTTCTCTAGAAGGCTCAATTTATTTGCTGCTCTCTTTAGTTCTTGTCATCTTCAGGATATGCACTAGGTTAGGCATACGCACAGACCGTAGGGGAAGTGAGCAGAAACTAACCACAGTGTAATAACCCAATATAGTGCACAGCTGCCAGAGACGCTGCTGAGCACATCCGAAATACAAAAATCCAAGAGGATGATGCCATAGTGCTCATTAAGTCAACCTCGAATAAATAAACTAAAGCAATTAAGAATAGTTGGAAGATTTACTAAGCATTCTTAATAGCTAATCACTTCATCTGTCATTCTTCCCAAGACTGAACTTACCACACAAGCTAGTGGTAAGAAGCTATTTTCATGTAATAATGAACTTACCATTTTATTTTCAGAGAGCTGAAAAAGCCGATACAGCCACTGCAATTTCAAAAGCTCTTTCTGCTGTTGAAGTGCAAGGGCTTAGGGCAAAGGCTTTACAGTTGAGAGGACAGGGCAAAGAACCAACATCACCTGTACTTTCTCCACCAGTTAAAGCAGTGCACGTGAACACACCGCCTGATAACCCAGGGAAAGAAAAGTAGGATACAAAGATAAGGCATTCTTCTACACATCACCAGCAATCCCATGTGAGCTGACATGTCTCATTCACGTCCCAGAACAAAAAACCCCAAATCAGTCCTGTCGTGACTTTATGATGCTTGTATCCCCAATCGTCTGAAGCGTTTATGCTGGATATTAAGCTCTGCACCTTTGAGACCAATTCCAAGAGCGAAGCGGGGGGAAAAGAAGCGCAGAGTTTGTTATCAGAAACTTGCACTTGCTCCCTGGCATCCTTCTCACAGACTGTGTTTGTCTGCAGCATGGACAGGCAACGCGAGAAAGCTCTCCTTTGTTTTTGGGTAGGTATTTTTAGCTAGCTGAGGCAGAGAAGTTTCCCAGACTGTGGCTTTTCTTTTTCTTGGAACTGATCAGCTTGCTCTGGACTTAAAATCCAAAAAAACACTGGGAGCTCACACCTGTGGCCCACTGGGGCTGGGACGCTGTATTCCAGCGCTGGAAGGACTGATAAGAGACTTAGTGAGCCAAGCTACACCTCACAGCAAGGACTTCCTGAATTTGCCATCTCTACAGAGAATGAGAGGTTTTATTGTTTAATATTATTCTTATTTTTTTTAATGCTTGTGAATACATGGCTTGTTAAATAAACAGGTTTTTCCACTTTTCTCCAAGGAAATCTTTTCCCGAACCAGCTGTGGGAGGGGCTGCTGGAATTTTGCTTTCCGGAGGGACCCCCATGCAGAGGTTTCCTCCCAAATTTGGTCTAAACCAGGACACCAGTATTTGGGTTTATTTTGATTCTCTCTCTTGATTTCACACCCAGTGTGAAAATATTTGATTAAAAATGAGGCCAATCAAAGTATAATGAAACAACACCCAACATAAACACTGTTCTAGAACACTGTGACAAGCCATGACCACAAGTAAGGTCAGTGCTGCATGGACAAACATCCTCTAAGCAGAAGTGAATGCATTTAAGTCCAAGCAGTTAATCCACAGAAACTACACAAAATTGTTTAGAAGTATGACTAGAAAAATATTCTCAAGGACAGCTTTCAGATTACTAGCTATTTTTCAGGACTTCATTTACATTATTAACCCGAATTTATATAAATACATGGCACTCAGAGATAGAAAAAGAGACACAACCTAATGAGCTTTCATGGTGGCACCCTCAGGTGTTTGGTAATCAGTGCCTTCCTTACTGCCTTCTCCCTACATACAGTATCAATGTTTTGACTGAGTCGACATTCAGGGAAGGTGTTACCTTTTTTGATGAGACCAGTTAACCAAGAACAGGACATGACATTTGACAGGGGCATAAAAAGCAGAATTTTTACAATAGAAAACAGAGTTACATAAGACAGTGCGGTTTTTATTAATGAGACCCAGAACAGAAAAGCTTCATATCTAAAAACTAGATATTGAATGGTTATATGGTAAGACATTCTACTTGATTTAGAGAAAATTCAAACTCAGGGGACAAAGGCATTATTAAATAGGACTGGACATAGTAAGATCTTAACTCCTTAAGTCTGAAGATATTAGAGCATAAATTATGCTTTCATTAAGAACTGAATTGGACTTTGAAAGTAAACCATTGTACAAGGGACAGAATAATAACTGAATCCAACTCTTTATTATGGAACAACAGTGAGCATCCACGCTTCAGTCTAACAACATATTACTCAAAAATTTTTCTCCTCTCAGTTTTTCCTTAAAATTATATTAAAACAAAACCTCTACTTTTATGTGCTACTGACTTTCCTGGAATTTCTCTTGTTTTCCTCCTCAGATATTGTGATGTTTCAGGAAAAACTCTAGCTGTGTATTCTTACAGTGTCTAATATTAATGAGGGATTTTTAATTGCCAGACAGGAATTTAATGACTACCAATTTTTTTAGCTGTTTTTCCTACATTGAGCCAATCTAGATCAGAGCAGCATGTAAAGTACAATGTAAAATGGTGGCAAGGCAAAGGGCAAGTATTATGGGGACACGTTTTTTAAATCACTTTGAAGCTCAAGTAAAACTAAAAGTACAACTTGAACATTTTATTGCTTGTTCCTAAGAAGATAGATGGTTGGGTCACTTTTTCTGTGAGGCCTCTGACAAAACTCCCATCCTAATTCAGAAATTACACTGGTCAATATAAAGAAAATAAGTTCCTGGCCGATGACAAAAAAAAATGAAGGGAAAGGGATGAATAACACAACCTTGAATATTCACTCTACTGTTCAGGCACGGCAGCTGTTTGTTAATCACCATACTGCGCTAGGATACAGCAAGTTTACTTGTATTTCTTGGTCAAGGAATTCAGAAAGCACTGTCTGATGGCTGAGGTAACCAGCTCCAGGACATTTCTCCCTACCCTCCAAGTAAATGTTTCCAGTTGCAGACTGGTTTTCAGCGAGATTTTTGTGAGAAAAGTACTATTTAATACTATACATAAGAAATATTATACATATTTTTCAAAAATAGTTTTGCACAGATATTTCTGAAACATAGTTTAAACAAAGCAACACAGCTTCATGTATTTGGGAACTGCAGGCAGCAGGCAAGCTCAGCAGGAAGCAAATCATTGCTTTCTAAAATGCAGCTATGGAAGCCAGAGCAGCAGTCCTCTAACCCAAGGTGGAATTTTCCTTTAGAGTTTAATTACACAGAATTTAAAACCAAGAGTTTTATCAGATTGTTTCAATAAGAAAATATCATTGTCAGATGGTTTTACAATAGCACCATTCCAGTTTTTCAAAGGATTTCACAGAGTTGGTTTGTTTGCCACATCAAATCACATCTAACCACAAAAGCAATTTCTGCACCCAGTGACAGCTCAATGATAGTGAAATCTCTAAGTAAAAAAGTATGTGTTTGTGGGAGAGGTTGTTCCAGTGATCCTGACGACAGAGAGAAAACATGGATGTATGTATATCTGCTAACATTCTTTGCTGGCAATATGAGAAGGTGGCAGCATTAAAAATAGACAGCTGGCGTTAAGCAACGCCAGCACGATCTCAGTGTGTAAGACCATGGTTGGAGATAAAGGTGTGAAACCAAGACTGACCAAGTGAAAAAAGAGAAACTAACTACAGTGTTAGTCCATATCCATGGGTCACATGTAGAGAAAGCTACAAAACTGTTTGCCATAACCAACAGCCAAGGACCAAACCACAACCTTCAAGAATGGAGAATCCACACTGCAGTTATGCACAGAGCAGAAACCAGTTATTTTCTCTTTCAAAGAAAACAAGAAATATAATAGAAATAATGAAGAACCAGCATATTTCTCCCCTACTGGCAGATTGCCTTCCCATATGAAAGAGAAAATTGGATGGTCACAGCAAAGCTCTTTATATACAGTCCCCAATCTTGGAGAATTTCCCATTCTATGTCTGTTTCTTGCAAAGGAGATTTCACTCTGTTAAAACAACAACATTCATAATAATGTCCTGCTCCCCACGTCCTTCTTATCTTCATGTCTTCTGAAACAGCAATCAGAGATGCAATTGTCTGCATTCGCAGCATTCTCATTTTACAAAACAAAAAGCAAGACAGAAGAATAGGTAGACTGTGGCCAAAACAGTCTGTCAAACAGTTTACAAATGAGAGTAGGAGAGTATTTGAAGAGGTATCCACTTGACAAGAACAATACTATTTTTAAAAAGTGCAGATGGGAAGTGTTAAGGCTAAATTATAGAGCAGCAAAACCCCTGTAACACTTACACATGAGAGCGCCTCGTTTCCACTACAGATCCACAAGCCAATTCCATATGTCGGCTATTGCCAATGCAGAGAATATTCCCTAGTAAATTCCTCTGCTATGCCTTTATCACTTCTCCTTACTATCTTGTGGAGAAAGATATCTACTTTTACACAACTTAGCGAAAAAATAGCGAATGCATCTGACCACCTACTTTGTATACCTCAAGAGCAATCTCTAGGCACTTTCCATCTCAGCACTAGATTGCTGCAATTGATAATGCAACCCTCAATCTGAATGAAGATCCCCCTACTAATCATAACCAAGAACAACTGTAGAAAGCCCCAATATACCTCACAGGTAATTACGGCACGCCTGTGAGCTCAAAGACCAAAATAATTCAACATAGGCAAGGCACGGTTTTATCCATCTCCTGACAAACCACCCCCCCAACTCTAGAGAAAGGAAAGCCTGTCAAACAAATAGTTACAATACAGCTAGATTCAGCTTCAGAAAGAAGCCATTTTGACTCCTTGGGTGAGAGAGACTGATCCTCTCTCTCTCCCTGCATCTAGAGTGGGGAACGCATTTTCCAAATGGAACTCTCAGCTGTGCCACAGAATCTGTAGAACAGTCCATGCCAATAATGTCTTGGCACTTTGCGAAAACTATAAATAGAGAGTGACCAAATTCTCTATGGGGATCTATCACCTCCTCTGGATTGAAGATCTGTATATAAGATCTTTACAGAGCTGACTCATGTGCATCTGAAACCAATCCAAAAGAAAGGCAGAAGATTATGACAGTTGATATCAATTCAGATATTCTTTCATTTACATCACACTTCTCTATTCAAAACATGCAGAAGTTTACAATAAATGGAGGTTTACCCACACAGTTGCAGACATCATCATCACAAACCAAAACGATAAGGAACGATTGGGACAACTCCAAGATAATGGAACGAACTGTGAAAGCAGAGAGAAGACTATAAAAGAGCAAGCATATACTCTTTTGGAAATCTGTGACTTATTTAGACCAAAACCTACTCAAGGAAGGTATTGAGCCCATGCTGGGTAAGATTTGCTGCCCTCTTTATTTTTGCTTTGTACAAAATGGTACTTTCATCTACAAACACAAATTGGTACATTCTTACACTAGCAATCTCCAGCAGCTCTCAGTTGCTTACATTCAGAAAGTGAAGCTTCACATCCATTTTTCTTGGATTACAATCTCAATTCTGAAACTGTTTTCTTCAAAGCCTTTGATTTCACCAACAGAAGCAACCAAGTATTGCTCTAAACTGTCATCCACTAACATGTTGGTGCAAGAATATTCCATGTATCTACTCCCACAGTGTTTTGTATCAAAGGGCAAGTTTTCTAAAGAGTGGACAGTTAATGGTGCAATTAGTATTAGACTCCCATGCTCTTATTCCAATGAATGTCAGATAACTGTCTTACTTCCCAGGTATATACTAACTTATTTGTGGTACAAAATCTTCTGAATGAGGACCACTGATGAATTTCCATGGGATCTAACTCAACATAGAGCATCCCACCCTCCATCAGCACTTCCAACAGGGTAGATGCCGTTCACAAGCAAGTAAAGTATACCCTCACAACGTATAAAGCACAAACCAAACTGGCTCTTGCAAGAAAATAGGAGGGTACAAAACCAATAGATTAACACAATGCCATGTATATAGACACAGTTCAGCTCTACATTTTGTGTTGCATGTACCAGCCTGTGCAGGTCTACTCTGAAACCTCCCAAAACATACAATTGACAAACATCTTTGCAGGTTTACATGTTGGTCTTTTGGATTACAGAACCTCTACATCAGCAATGTTACACAAGTAGTCAATTTAAACTAGTTTAAGTACTTGATGAATGTATTTATGGTCATTTAATGTCTCATATGACAGCAAAACCAGTAGGAATTCAACAGCAAATGTTTCAGGCTAATGCTCTCCCCTTCAATTACTTGAAGTTTTACAGGGTAGAACACAATCAAAGCAAGTTTTATGCATGCCTGAACATTTTATTCTACACCTACAGAGTAGGTCTATACCTACACATCAACAAAGCTTTGAGATTACAGCTGCAAAAACTACTAAGTATTTATGTCTTTCTAACCTGCAGCACTTATAGGGTGTCCAACCCTTTGGAGGCATTAGAAGCCAAATCCTCTCCCACTTCAAAGCTCAGAAAAACCTCCAGATTTTCAAATGGCGCTCAACAAAGATGACAAGCAGAAATTCTGGCCACAAATCTTCTGAGTATACGCAAATCAGGTACAATCTTCCTATTCTTAAAACAACATGCTTCATTTATGCTTCATTTTCTTAAAACAACAGCATATGACAATTAACAGTGCTATTGAGAGATTAGTCAATACTGTAACTCCTTTAAAAATCACTATGTATGTTGCAGAAGCTGTGCTCTTCAAGCAAATGACTTCTTCCAAGATTAAGAGATCACACCTGGGGCAAGTACATACAGAAATCTAATCCAAACTTGGCCTGTTATTGGGGTAACTGTCTCCAGGAAGTATGTATTGTCATCTTCTTTATCTCAAAGCTTTGACAAATGGAGTTGAAAAACTTCCAAAAAGAGCAAACGTCGTGTTCGATAACATCAAGTCAATGCCCCTAACATTAAAGAAGTCCAGCTCTCCATGGGAAGCTCTTAAGTCTGATTGCTCTTATAATACCTCTGCTGTTTACCTCAGGTTACCATCACTTCACTGCCCACCTGGACTGTGGCTTTCACTATGAGATCACTGTAACATCTAAAAGGGAAATAAAAGGAACAATCTTCCAAGCATGCATGAGATACTGTATTGTTGGGCTAAGAACACAAAACTGCATCAGGAAAGGAGTTATCAAAATTGTTCAAAATGGACAATGTTGACTGAAGCTGCAGTCAGCTGGATTTGCAAGTCAGACTCAAAATCTTAAATCAGCACATGGAGTTCATCCTATTCAGTGCAGAAGCGGGAAAACCAGCAGCTTATTTGAATGCCTATGTAGTGGTTATCAACAGCCTAGTACCCTCTCTATAGCTTTCTCCGTCTGGTTAGAGGAGTCCCAATAGGCCTCAGTCTGTTGTCTTGAAAAAAAAAAAGGGATCAAGCTAGTTCTGTGCACTTTAGTTCAACAGATTTCCCAGCTATGACATCCACTGCAGCATAATGTAAAGCTCTCCCATTACTCTCAGCTGAGGTGAAGTGATGAAAGAAAAGCAACCTGTCTGGAAGAGGACAGCACAGCTCCAGCTTTTCTGTAAAGGTAAGGAAATATTTTCTATTTGATTTTACTATGAAGTTTTGGGAAAAAATCATACTATTTATGTTTTTTTTTAATAAAGGATGAACTGCTGAAACACGTGGCAAATGTACTGGCTCCCTGAAGTATCTACTAAATTGAATATTCTTCATTGGTTTTTTTGAACTAGTACCAGGACTTACTGGGAACAAAACACGTTTATTCAGATCATAGTCATTAATTTTAGATTTTCATCCATACCACTCATTAGCTCTAATAATTAGCATTAAAAATGTCCTGAACTCAAATCTCAGACAGTTAGTTTACCACAATTTCCATCTGACATCTAGAATTAAAATTCTTTATTTCTGGATATACACAGGCAAATCACCTAATGGAGTGGCTATCACCTACCATATGAGGCATATATTTTCTTTTACTGTAACTACCTTTCTGTACCTTCTCATATCGTTCTGTTAGACTTGAAACTTATCGCTCAACCTACAAAACTCTTTAGACTAAGAAAAGACAGAACCCATAAATGCCAAATTACTCCCTTTTTCTTATTTTTCCTATTTGTAGGCTTTTGTTAAGAATACCAGCTCACCTGCTAATTTTTTTGCTGAAAATTAAAAAGGTGCCCAAAAATCAAATCAAACATCCTCCCTAGAAACCCTTTCGTAGGGCTGAAAACACTAATCAATGCATATTGCTTAGAAACCTACAAAACCTTCTGTTGGCACCATGCCAAATGCAAACAGATTGACACAGGCTGATTTCCACTTGGATTACAAATGCCCCAGGCATCTATTTCCATACAGCATCCATGACAGGAAAAAAATGTAAACAGCCAAAATATGGAAGAAAGGTTATTTACTACCTGTTTCAAATTGCAACACAGGAAGACAGCCCACAAAGGAGTATCAAAATAGGGCTCCTTGTACTCCCCTAGTGGCACGAACAACCTTAGTGTGCAGCAGCAGTAGCTGCTGTGCACAAGGAGTAATGGGAGAGCTGATGGTAAATACCGCAGTCATCACTTTTAAGGCAGCCCATACCACAGAGGCTTGTTCTAGCAGAAGCAAACACATAACACCTTTGTGTGACATACAGACTGCATATGATGATGAGTAAGAACTGTCCGCCCTCTATGATCCTCTTGTCAGTAGCTTCTCATATTACTCTCACATTGGTCTGGATCAGATAAACCCGCCATTCTTAGCACTGTCGGTTCCATTCAGAAGTTTAACAAATACCACCCCACAAAGAGTAACAAACACCTTGAATAGCACAAAGCAGCTAAATCCAGGGTTAATTGGTACTGCACTGGGAATTGTAATGAGTATATCTGGAGATCCTGTATAACTGAGACAGATTCCAGACAATAAACACAGACCCATTTTGTTTTCTCACACAAATTTTTCAGTTGTGCTGTCATGAACTATTATCATGTTACATTATCACTGTATTATCTGTTGTTAACTGCAAGAAAAACAACTTCTCTTGTACACAATTATAATGATATAAATGCTATCAGTTGCACCTTTTACGACCCATTAAAATATCATCCTGGCAGTACAATAACTACTTGTTAGCTTACTTTCATTTTTAAACAGTATTTGCAACTAAAGGGCATATAATACAGATCCAAGACATCTGGGCAATGAAGCAAGTGCTGTCATGTGTCATGAGAGTCACAGCCTGGTGCCAAAGATCACCAGTGTTCTGCAGCTGCTCATGCCCACGATCACAAATGGCACTAAGTGGTACAATGCTCTCCTGTATCAGCGGAGACAAACAGATGTACTAGCTCCTGCACCCCAGATGATGGTCGTGGCTTATCCTTTTCTTTAGTCTTCTATGTTTCTGCCTAGAAGAAGAGTACACAAGAAAACTTTTTGCTGTTTGGAGCATCCAACTGTCACAATCATGAGAATAAGGTAACAGAACTATCTAGCATTTTGCTTTAGAAAAATATAACCACTGAAAGCTCTGCAGCTGCACTGGCCTGGCTTGTTGGCAGCAGGAAAACTGCATGAATTTGATGGACTCAAAAAACC
>WBMY01016137.1:292704-315062 GCA_013397315.1 Donacobius atricapilla
GGGGGGGAAATGGATGATTGTACCAGAACTCCCTACAGAAATTGTATTTACTTTGTTTTCAAATTCATGGGAATACATGCACATGCATTAAAAGGCTACAGAAAGTCAGAAACAGAGATCAAGCTTCCAAAAAAAAATTGGATTTCATTCACATTCCTTTGGTTTACCATGCACACAGACACACCCACAGAAAAGAAAACAATAAGCAACTCTAATAATGCCAGAAAGTAACACCAGTTTAACTAATCCTGGTGAGGATTAAATATTATGTCTTTAATAAGACTGGTTCCAAATTCAGTTATAAAGAACTCCTCCTAAACATCTTGATAATGGAAAGAATACATCAATTAGGCTCTTCCAAGTCAACCCACTGTTGTTTTTTTAAGGAAAGACAAACATAAAGGTTGAAGAACAATAAACACCATGTCAGATTGAGCACATTTCCATTCACAAACATCACATCCCAAGCAGACTACATCTAAATTCTTTTAGTAGTTTTACGCTCATAGGCAGATAAAATATATCTAATTCCAACATATATAGTATATTAACTCTTTGTCTGAGATGAAATATTTCTAGCTCACATCTACTTTTAGGAGTAAATAATGTCTATATACACACATTTTTTTCCCTATAAAATTTCCACTCTAACTTCAGAACAAGAAGTCAATTTCCATTGCCTCTTCAGGAGAACAAAGAAACTTATATTCATTCCACAGGTCACCATGTACCACAACCAGCCCCCTGGCCATCTTGGTGGCCCTGCACCAGGTCTGTTCCAGTTTATCAATCTCTTTCTTGCACAGGGGAGCCCCCGACTGGGCACAGCACTCCCAATACAGTCTTCCAAGTCCAAATCGAAAGGAAGGATCACTTCCCCAGACCTGCTGACCACACACGGACTCATGCAGGCCAGGATGCAGCTACCCTTCCCTGCTGCCACAAGTCACACTCACTGCAAGGACTGCTGTCATCTCACCTTCAGAAAGTTTCCCCTCTGTGCTGGTTTTGGCTAGAGTAGGTAATTTTCCTCACAGTGACTAGTATGAAGTGGTATTTTGGATTTGTGCTGAAAATAGTATAGAGATTGTTTTCATTATTGCTGAGCAGCACTTACACAGCTTCAAAGCCTTTTTTGCTTCTCCTACTGCTCCTCCAGCAAGGAGGCTGGGGGTATGCAAGGAGCTGGGAAGGAACACAGTCAGGACTGCTGACCCCCACTGACCCATGGTACATTCCATATCATATAACATCATGCTCAGCATACAAGTGTTGAGAAGGAGGAAGTGGGAGATATTCAGAGTGATGTTTTTTTAAAGTCACTATCCTGCATGATGGATCCCCGCTTTTTTGGGGATGGCTGAATACCTGCCTGCCCATGGGAAGGGTAAATTACATCCTTGGTTTGTTTTGCTTGTGTGAGCTGTTTTTGCTTTTCCCCTTGAATTGTTTTTACTCAACCCATGAGTTTTCTCACTCTTATCCTTCTGATTCTCTTCCCCACTCGTGGTGGAAATACAGAGTGGCTACATGGGGCTTATTTTCCAGCTGGGGTTAAACTATGATACTGACACCATCACCACCTCCAGAGCTGCCTCCTAGCCTGCTGGCCTCCTCTCCAGCCCATGCCTCACCAACTTGGTCATGACATGACTGGGATCAAGTCATTGCCATAATCAAGGTATATTAACTACATCCTTTTACCCACAGTGTCAGTCATTTCATCAAAGAAAGCAATTAGGTCAATCAGGCACAACTCATCCTTGGCAAATCCAGGCTGGTTGCTCCAAATCACCTTCTTGTCTTTTGCGTGTTGAGAAGAGACTTCCAAAAGGATTTACTTCATAACCTCCCCAGGGACTGAGGTTATGCTGATTGGCCTGAATTTTAACTTTCCTCACTCTCTTTCTTCATGCATGTGCTGTATTCCTCCCACAAAGCCTCTCCCTGCTTTCGTCTCTTGTGTACTACCTTCTGGTGGCTCAGCCCAGTCAGAAGCTCCATGTTTACTCTTGCTAGCCTGTTGCCATGCTTGCCTGACTTCCTGCACATGGGAATGTTCTTGTGCTCTGAGGATGCTGCCTTGAAGACCAACCAGCTCTCCTGGACACCTCTACTCTCCAGAGCAGTCTCCAGAAAGCAAATGAAGAGGCCAAGATCTGCCCTTCTGAAGTTGAGGTTTGTAATTCTGCTTTTAATCTTGATCACCCCTCTCAGGATCTTAAACTTTACAACCACCTGGTTGCTCCAGACAAAGCTGCCTTAATCAACTTCTACTTCAATCCATGAAATCAGTATTGATATTTAACAATCTGGAAAATGCTTGCTTGCTACTTAGTTTATTTAGTCAGTAAAACTAAGGCAGATTTCACATAGCTGCTTTTATAAATGAAAAGCAAGTAGTTTTAAATTATGGTGCAATAGGGCTGACCTGCCAAAAAAAAAACCCAACAAGACAACCGACTTCTACTGTAAGCCAGTAGAAGTTCTTGTAGCACACAAGTGGAATTGGCCAGAAAGTGTGGCAAATACCAAGCAAGCTGCTATATATAGTACTGTGTATGACATCATGCAGCATTCCATATCAGCTGGGAAATGAATCACTCACCACTGCATCGATAGGTTTTGAAGTGATGTCTGCTCCTGCAACATGGTGTTTTTAAAATCCTAATCAGCAAACATCATTACAGGTATAAAATTTACCCATAATACGTGCATAAAACAAGCCTATGTTACAGCAACTGAATTTAAAACCATCTTCCTTCTCATATGCAATCACTGCTTTACTTTTAGAATTCATGCCTCTTGGCAGAAGAGGGAGAAAAGCTGCTTTGTTTTTTTAAATATAAAGCTTTTGAAGGATGAAGTGCAAATGGCAACATTATATTTGGCTGTTTAGGCAAGAAAGGCAATTGGATCTTAATTTCAATTAAAATATAGATGTGGCAAAAAAGAACACTTTCTGTTGAGACTTACCTACATTTCTACCTAAAAATGCACAACTTCACAATTTGCCTGAGACTTACCAGAAAAGATTTTGCTCTGCATATTGTTCTATATCCACTTAAAACTTATTTCCTGATGCAGGCATATTAAAGTACAAAAGTTAACTGCTATGCCTACTTCATGCATAAAGTAGAATTACAGAAATCCTTTTCTATGTCGCTATCAAAAGAATGTCTCCAGAACAGATGTAAAATACAGCTTTTGCAACTACTAGGTGCTTCATTTATATATAAAGACGACTTCATGCCTATTTAGATACTTCAAAAATTTAAGACAGGCTTTAGTAAAAATCTTCATTAGAGACTATTTACTTCAGAGAAACTTCATGGATAGATATTTGTTTTGAATGAGCTCAGGTGTCTAAGTACTAGTCCCTCTCAAATACATTAAGAAAGCATGAAGCATCACACTTGTTCAATACAAAGAAAAGACAACAATTATATTACAGTTGGCAAACGGGGAAAGCATTCCTGCCAAGAGTTTTCTTGCCAGCCTCTCAAAGCAAACATTACCCATTTCAAGTCTTGCACCCATGGTGAACTACTGCTGCATTCAGGCCTAGCTGTTCCCAGGTGGAAGCACTCCTGCAGACACCTGACTGATCCAGGCTGCGGGAATTAGGCTAAACAGCCAAGTGTGCAAGACAGTAGGGACAGCGCGTGGGTGGGTCTGCTCAAAAGTCAGGGCACAATAAAGTGTGTTGTGAAGATTCTCCATGGGAACAAAACCTTCCTTTCTCAAAGAGATGGAGGAGAGTTTTATGGCCTTTAGAATACATGGCTTCCTCAGCAACAAGAAAACATGTCAAAGCAACATCAGGAACTACTAGTGTAACTTCATAAGACAATTATGCTTCCACTTGATCTTTTACCAAGAATATTTTAGAGGGCAAGGGAGTAAGGTATATTTACAAAGCTTCTGTAGCTTAACTAATCTTCAATAATAATCCAGTATAGAACCGCAAAAATTTGTTCAAAATTTAACACATAGTAACATCAAAACAAATAAATGTTTCCATGGAGATGACTACCTAAATAAATGCTCACAATGGATCCAAGGGCTGACGTCACCGAGGCCTGCCTGCAACCACAGTAACATGCCAGTGTAAACAGAAATATTTTTATTTTTCTATCTAATAATGTCATAGAATTAGCAGTTTTATGGCAGTGCTTAAAACATATTCTTGCAGTGCTGAGTGGTAACACTTCTAAAATAAGAGCAGAGGTATTTATATCGAGGCTATTGCTATTACCATGTCAACTGCATACAAGTGGAGTATGTGTATGGCATAGCTAACATATCACATTTCCCAGACCAGTTGTTGACCCACAATAAACAAAGAAATTTAAGTTCCTAAGGCAACATGCTGGAATGCTGATCAGAGCTCAGTAGCATCTACGATTCTTGGGTGTTTTGCTTTCCTTAATACAAAAATCTTAAAAGTTCTTAGACTGTTGTGTGTCAAGGTTTTGCTAGAATAAGAAGAATGCAGCCACATG
This sequence comes from Donacobius atricapilla, assembly GCA_013397315.1. Classification (NCBI taxonomy): domain Eukaryota; kingdom Metazoa; phylum Chordata; class Aves; order Passeriformes; family Mimidae; genus Donacobius; species Donacobius atricapilla. Next base: position 297,210 of record WBMY01016137.1, read on the forward strand.
GTGCTTTTCATACCAAATGCAGAACTCTTCAGTGCCCTTCTCATCTGCCACCAATGACCTTGCTTTCTCCAGGGCAACATGATTCACTAAATCCATACTTGCACTCTGCAAGCAAATACAAGAGACACAGCCTACAACCTTCCAGAATTCCAGAAGAGTACCATAAAAGAAACAGTTAATGAAGAAATTTTTCCAAGAAAGCAGACAAGTGTTTCAGCTACTGAAGAGACGTCCATGGAATTCCCACTGTCATGAAACACATCCATCTTCAAATGCTATTGCATGCCTGCATATTGTATGTCTCCAAATTCAGTAGGCCCAGATTGCATTATGACTTTCCATTAAAAAAATATAGAAGAAGGATGTCTATATAAAGTTCAGATAGTATGTGAAACATAATGCTTCAAATGATCTAATATTACTAAGATATTTATACTAAACTCCTACATTTTAGCAGAAACCTGAGCTACAGTGAAATTGAAGATATCGTAACAAAAAAAGTTGGAGTACTAATTTTAGTCATTTCACAAATACTTCAGATACAGTAATGTATGAAAACTTCCTTTTCCACATAATATTACTGTGACTTATTCTTTGTCCTCAAATATGGCAGTGAGTTTATGGACTAGTTAGAAAAATCACTTATGAAGTATTTTCAGGCTTTTTTTTAACAATCATGTCACCCATTTTTTTCTGATAAATGAATGGCCTCATTTTTGCCATTTACAGAGAAAAGGTTTTCCTGGTAACAATTAGCAGAAAGGATTTTTACATAACTTTAAGCAAGTAACTTAAAGCTAGCCTTGAAATTAAAATTTATCCTGCAACTGGTGTTACTGTTTTATGTAGTCCAAGGAATACATGAAGATAGGAGTACAACATTGCAAGTGATGACCATGAAACTACAAAAATAAAGCTTACTGCATAATTACATTTATAGGTATGTACTATTCAGCTGGCTTTGCTGCATTTTTTGAATTTTTTAAAATTTCATCTCATAAGGTATGGTGGAACTTTTGTCATTCACTCTTAACAATTTGTTTTGCTCTTCCAGGTACAGGATGCATGGAAAGTTAGCGACATTGTAAGAGATGGCTTTACTGTATGCTTTATAACCTAAAAAATAAGAAAAGTTTACTCATTACACAAACTGCAGTCTATTCCAACTGCATTAATGCAATCCAAATATTTGGCATAAATGTAGGTGTTTTAACTCTGCTCTCTAGGGATGCAAATCATAAATATTCGTACAGGTGGCTACTCTCATAAGAGAGTTTTAGCTTTTCATTTCAAGTAATTCCTTTGCAAAATTCGTTGCTGCTTTATTTCTTGCATTTTCTGAGCTGACAATTTTAACAAACACAAACTTATATTACAATCCACCAAATTGGAAGGACTTGTGGGACCCTACAAATTACTGTTAAACAGAAATATTTAGTGGAGGGGAGAGATCACCCAATTTACATGTTTTCTTACCAAAGAATGTCATTCTAACAATAATTCTTTCATGTCTAATTCTGTGGATTCTTTGCATTAGACTATTCTTTCTTCTTATCCTCAAGTACAAATAAATCTTGTGGTCACATGAAGGCCTTCAGTAGAGCTTTTATGCAAGATAAACAGACAAATTGCATTTCAGTCTGACCGGACATCTTCATGCATTCTACACTTATTTTTTAATTTCTTATTTCCATTTAAAACTTTCAGAAGTTTTGTTCACTTGGTTTGGCAGAGGTGGAGAGTGGGCGTTAAGTCTACAAAAACGTTCATTACTTCAGAGGGAAGATCTCTCCTGGAGCAGAGCAAGTTGCCAATTGGCCAATAAAACATTATCTTTCAGTAGCTCTTAGGTAAACGTATCTCTTATTAGTATTCTTTGTTACTTTACTCTATCAGCAATGTTTAGTTCCTACCTATTTTGCCAGTATCTACTAGAATAACAAATGAAGCCTGGGAAAGTTAGCAAGACATCAAATGTGGGCTTTATACATAGTAACTCATAAATCCAAAGAACATTCCTACTAGATTAATTATTTTCTAGCATCTGAACAACATGTGCCATTGTCATAAACTCTAAGTATAGCTTGCTAGGAAACAACCCTGCTACATACAGTGGCTTCCCAGTAATAGAACCAACAGAAAGTATGTTTGGAAGTTCTAACACAATGCTAGATGGCAATAGTAGTTGGGTATGGGAAATACTTTTTTTTATGTTTGTTGTGTTTCCTGGCTAGCCTACAACTGCTGAAATCCAGCAGCCCCATCCCACTGAACCACCACTTTAGCTGATTTTAAGAATCCCAGGCTGAGCCTAATCTTGTGAGACACACTTTAGCTCAAGAGCCCAAAACCAAGAGTGAAGCACAAAGCCTTCTGGGAACCATAACTAGAATTCTTATGGAAGCTGCACTTTGTCCTTTTGGAGGGAGTTGGAGATTCTTCTGTAGTGTTTCAGGTTTTACACTTAACATAGACAGGGAAAAACTTGGTTTGTCAAAAAACCATAGAACTCTGCTGCAAAAAAGCTACTTGTAAAATAAAAATGAGTATGAGTTTATTATGTGAGTATGCCTGCTTTGATGCATTACCAAATCTATCATTATCCTGAGCTTAGGGTTAAATGTGAAGTAAAAGAGAAAGCAAGGAAAAACAGCTGTCTGAACATGCTCAAGAAATCCTGTACACCCAGCTTATGCTTAACCCTCTTAAGTTAAAGCATATGACTAACACTTGAGTTCCTACAGCCATTAGATCTTCCTTTTTCAAAACCTAAAGCCTAAAATATCGTATGTGCAATAAAGGTGATCTAGACTAAAAAGAATTGCTGACACATGCACTCAAGAATAAAAATGTAAAAAACCCACAAAACCCCAACAGTTAAGAAAATGTGGAAGTATATCTACTGAAAGCATACATTCGAAACAGACCTTCCAAATAAAGACAGCAAATCTCAGTTCCCATACGCCACTTAAGCAATATAATTTTAAAATAAAATCATTTAAAAAGAGAAGAACATATAAAATACATGTTGTATGTACATGCATAGGTTGAGGAATGAACAAAAAATTAAACAATTAAAACTAAGATACTTTTGCATTTGATGCAGTAATCTACTAAGCTATTAAATACTAGAGTGCTGGTTTTAGCTAGGGTAGAGTTAGCTTTATTCACAGTGACTGGTATGGGGCTGTGTTTTGGATTTGTGCTGAGCACGGGGTTGATAATTTAGCGATATTTTTGTTATTGCTGAGCAGGGCTTGCAGAGCCAAGGCCTATTCTGCTTTCCATAGTGCCACACTGGCAAGGAATGTGGGGGTGCTTGGGAGGTTGGGAGGAGACACAGCCGGGTGACCCCAACTGACTAGAGGGATATTCCAGCCCACATGACATCATGGTCAGTAAATAAAGTGGAGAGAGGAAGGAGGGACATTTGGAGTGATGGTGTTTGTCTTCTCAAGCCACTGTCACACGTGATGCGGCCCTGCTATCCTGGGGATGGCTGAGCACCTGCCTGCCCATGAGAAGAAGTGCATTAATTTCTTGTTTTGCTTTGTTTATGTGCATGGCTTTTGCATTTCCTATTAAACTGTCTTTATCTCAACCCATCAATTTTCCAGCTTTTATTCTAAATTCTCTCCCCAGTGCAGCTGGTGGGGGAGTGAGCAAGCGGCTGCATGGGGCTTGGCTGCTGGCTGGGGTTAAACCAGGACAACTGGATGGAGGAAAGATGGCATGTCTCTTCCAAGAGAAATGACAACACTTAACAGCAGTCACAGGAGGAAGGTCTGAGAAACTGCTCAGCTAGCCCTCCCTCTAAAGAGACAGAGACACAAACCTCCAAGCTGAGCTGGGAGCATTCAACAGTAGCAAGGGGATTTGCTGACATGCCCCAGGAGCCACAGGTACCTGCCACCTTACAATTCACTCCTGCGCAACAGGACCGGATTCCTTCTGCCCCAACAGCCACCAAACCTGATACCTCTTTATACCTGCTAATGCTGCGCATCTGTTTATGACATATCATGGGGTCATTCTGTCAGTAAAGTGCCCAGAAACTGATATGAGAAAACAGCACTAAGGTTACATTTATCTACAGGAAATAATAAATCAAATTTTTAAGCTGATGAAAGTCAAATAAAATTTGAAAATATCATAGATCAAAAAAGAAACAAAACCCTACAGCATAAACATCCATTTCAAATAAGCCAGTTTTCTGATGGTATATCTAACTCCATCAATATAACTTCCAAAAAAATACATGTAGGGACTGAAACAAGGACAAGAGGGTGGGTGCGTGCATACGCAGTGTTTTCAGTTATCTAGATAAGAGCCCCAAGGAGAAAAGAAATCAATCAATCAAATAAGTAAGGTCATTCTAATATCATTCTATATATGTTACATTGGACAACTTTCAAGATTAAAGGTCTTTTCTTCTCTGCGTTTCTCCACTTTGATGCAGCCTAAACGGTCAGTGCTTGTAGCAAGATTTTCCCACTACCTTGTAAGCAATGCAGTTTGCATGTTCTCCCAGCACTGCACCACAACAGTTGAGTGCATAACCCAAGTAAGTGTTCCTCCAAGTACAACGAAGGGGCCCCTTTTAAAACATGTCCCTCAACACAATGACGTGCGAAACAATTTAAACAATTAATGTGATAATAAAAAGCAGAAAAGACAAGACTATCATATCAGATGTCAGGGGAATAAGAAAGGTGAAAAAAAATCCAATTCTACACATAACGCAAAACCAAAATCCTTATTTGGGGCTTCATACAGAATATGCCGTAACAGATTAATTCCTTGTTAACATATTTCCTTAAATATCTCCTCTCAGATTTGACAAGTTTCTGACTAAGCCTGGTTTTCAACTGGGGAGAAAGTTTCACTAAAGCTCGAGTCACAAAAATAAGATCAACAACCAAAACAATCCTAATTCATCACAGCCAAGAGTCACCATCCCATATTCACCATCAGTCTGGCATGGCCCTGCACTTCAAACCTGTGCTGGTGTGCTGGACATCACGACTGTTGTTAGAATATTGACTTGTAGTACACATCCCACCTTAGCCTCAGTCCTCTGAGGCCAAGCTTTGGCAAGATCATCCTGACATCCTGACTTCATTCAGATATCTTTCAGGAAACATTGACAGCACTTACTGCAGTCCAGTTTACTGGAACAACCTGCATTTATCCTGATCACATCATACTCTTTGTATAGTATAACATCTGTGAAACTGAAATCAATTTAAGATAGCAGGTCAGAAGCTGAAAGCTGTATCTTCAGGCCAAGCAAGAAAATTTTATAAAGGAACAAGAAAGAGATTGATTTTGTCAAAGTGTCTCACAACATCAGAAGCAACAGAAGGTAAATTAACATGGCATCTACAAAACATGGAGGGGGAGGGGGGTTGGACACAACAAAATTATGGCTAAAAATGAACTTACTTGATTTTACTGAAGACAATATCAACATCTGTGGTTGTCACATTCTTCCCATCTATGATATGGCAATCCTTACATAGCTTTGACCAGTTCTTCCCATGCATTTCTTTTCCTGTGGCTCTCGTATCACCATGGACAGCAAATTTTCTAAAGGCCTCTTCCAGAGCACTTATTTCTCCTCCTGTAGCTCCCTCATGGGAGTTTGCTTTCGCCGATTTTTCAGCCATTGTGCTACAAAGGAAAGGAGGGTAAACTTACTACACTAATTTGTACTAGATTACTTCCCGTCAATCTACACGCTAGAGTCCATGTCACAACATATGAAGTCCATATGAAGAATAAATAATCTATAAAGTTAGCAAGAATTCATTACCCTCCACCATCAAACATCAGTCTAAACAGACGATAAACAGAGGACTCTGTAACTCCCTGCCCATCCGGGAAAAAAATTCTAGGACATGAAAAAAAAAAAAAAAGGCAGGGCAAGAAACTAGGGAAGCAAAACTAGTTACACCATCATTACATCAGCCATCAAAAGAACACTTAATATTTGCTCCCTTTTTTTTCTTAAATAGCAATCATCACAGTCACTTTGTAGATTTCAATAGAAGTATGCCCTTTACACTGTAGGCATTACTATGTACTTGTATTTCTGAAGGAAAAGTAAATAGCCCTTTATTTTCTGGACTTTAGCTTTTAAATTGTTTTTTTACTGAAACTTGAAATGCAGCAAAAATATTAATGTTAGTACCCTTATATTACATTATGTAAGGGCAAACAAGTACAAGACCATTCTCTCTTGTTATCCAGACCATTTCTTTCTCAAGTTTATGCCCAAAGAACTGTAGCTGTGGAATTAATTTGGAATGAACATATCCATAATGGAGGCATACTGAGAAGGGATGTCATTACTGCAGACAAGAACTTTCAGACTACTCCAAGTACATATACTATAGGTTTGCCTTTTAAATGAAACCTTAAACTGAGCAATAGAATACTATTTTCAAGTGCCTTCATTAAAAAAAACAACAAAACAAAACAAAACAAAACAAAACAAAAAAACCACCAAAAAACCCCCACAACCCTGAAGTGCCAGATGGAAGCCACAGAAACCTTTGTCCTCTGCCCATGGACCCTCGGCATGGCAGAAGTAAGAGGCACTGAAAAGCCTAGGCACAAAAAAGCCTAGGCACAGGGTACACTGCCTGCCCCAACAGCTGCACACAGACTGTTGCCACGGTCACACTGGTGGTGGTGCTGCTACAAAGTTTTGACCCATGAAAAGATGGTTCAAGTATCAGACATCCGGCAAATGCTAGATAACGGAAATGCCAGAAAGCCCATCATACTTACTTGGCCTTCCTTCTAAAGTCCCAGCTGTATGTAGGATGTGATTAGCATATGCTGAGATTGGTAGGTATTTCTAGTTTAGGTTTTATTTCCTTGTCAGATAGGAAGTTCTTTTGGTTTATATACTGTACCTCAGTACAAATGCCTCAGCAAGGGAAAGGGCTCTCAAATTCTACCTCTTCCTATATTATTTAAACTCTGTCACTAAAACAACCATGACATATCCTTTCCTGCACAATGTAACCAAACTAACCATAGCTATTGCCATGCAGCAGTTAAGCTTTTTGATTAGAAAGAATTTTTAAATTAAAAACATACTAAAAGGAACTTTGCCCTTCACACTTGAGCAAACATAGCGTGGCCAAAGCACTACTGCCTCTTTTGAAAACACTCATGTAAGTGCTTAAATCCCTTGCTATATCTTAAGCCTGGGGATCCTTCTGTTTTATTTACACAGTCAGCACAAGGTCTGGCCAACAAAGCAAAATGCTAAATTAAAATTAATATGACAGAAATTTATTAACTGTAGCCTGAGAATTGTATGTGCACCTATGAAATAAAAAGAGAAGCATAAAGGGGGAAAAAGTGTTTGAAAATGTCAAGTTCATTAGAAAGTTTAAAAAGTAATCAATTCCCATTTCTATTTCCTTTGCATTCTGCCTACTGTCCCAAGAGGAATTTTACCTCAGAAAACTTACCTGAAAGCATCCCAACACTGAAACTCCAAAACAAAAGCACGCACAGTAAATTGCAAGCTATTACAAACATTACAGATGGATACATTCTTAGCAAAATGTGTCTAAATAAATCTTCTTTTTCATCAGGCTACATTCTTTTACTACCAAAACAGTAGTCAAAGAACATAAGAAAAAACAAAACAATACTACTGATACAACGTATACAAAAGAGTATTTCATTAAAAATCAGATCATGAAGATCTATGATGTACCTCTGTATTCATGGAATATAGACTTGACTTCCAAAAGCAAAAGTCACTTCCAAGCTTGCACCATTTCAAATCAACTGGAGCTGGAATACAGAGCCAGAAATTTTCCAAGCTAATACTAACTGTCTAGAGAAAGAGAGTACAGATCAGCAAAACACAAAGTCTGTGTAGGATATCAAAAACCAAAGTTACCTTCGTATGCAAGAAATAAGACAGGAGAAGGTGGAAATTTGCCATGGTAAGGTATGTATGGTTTGTATTAATTTGTAATTTTATCTTGTGGCAAATAAACTTTCCAAGAAATTTTCAGGGATACCTCCTTCTTGGTCTTAGCAATTCTCTTAAGCTATACTCAGAGTATCGTTAAAAGATACAACAATAGCACAGTTTACAAGCTGTAAACAGGAAAACATCTTCACCACTCTGTCCCATCTGAAATTGGAAAATACAACTGCGTGCCTAAATTTTTAAGTATCTCCTGAACAAAATCTTTCCTTAGCCAGTGTCAGTGCCTTGCTGGCCACTTTTGCTTAATGCTTTGTTGCCTATAACCGTAACTCAATTGCACAGCAGAGCAGAATTGTGTTTTACTATCTTATATAGTCTTTAATATCATAGCTGTATCAACTGGAAGGATTTTTTACTTACTTTCAGTAGCTAATAAATCTAATCTTTATAAACTTGTTATAGGAAAAATGCTCAAAGGAACATATTTGGCCTCCAGAAAGATAGTTTTAGACTTATTTATCTCACTCATTAATAAATGAACTTTGTATTGGGGTGTTTTGAGTAGTTGTGGATCAGGCAGAGCAGAGACACTACAGAAAAAGCTTTAGTTTTGACTGGTGAAACCTGGTATGCAAAACAGACTCATTTCAAATAAATCCTTGCCATCTAAAGTGGAAAGTCAAGGAGAGATTAAAACCAGGGCTGTGCGGTGGTTGCCAAAAATTACAATGGACACTCCTTGAATCATAATTACAGTTTATTTGTTAAAATCCTATGTAATAGCATGAAATATATTAAAAAGAAGCTACCTGGATTTATGAAAAAATATCTAGTCTCAATTTAAACTTTTCTTTCTTAACACTACAAACAACACAGTGTGAGGAGAGCTGTATTTATTAACACACTATAATTAGAAAGTAAAGAACTGCACAACACAGGATACAAAATTAGACTTTTAACAGAGCCAGCTCCTTTAACTTTTTTTTAGTGATTAGCGACAAGGAAGGAGATCATGTCATGCTGAAGAAATGACGTCTCAAAGAGAAATAAAGAATAACCTATTTGACCAAAAAAATCAAGATCAGATGCTGTTTTGAGTCTTCTTTACTCTTTTTCCTTTTGGACAAAGGAATCAAAAGGTAGATTCTGCTAGAAGTAAAGATTAGGAGTAATTTGGGCCAGGGCCATAGCAATATGATAGGTGAAAGATGAAAGAAAGTGATTACTCTAGAATACCAAATTTAAAATTCAGTAAAACAAAAGCCACCGTTCAAAAAGCATGAGCTGTGTAGATGCCGACTACAACAATTACAGCTAACCAAAGAAATGCCTTTCATCGCCATCCAAAAAGTCTAGTATGTACACAATTACACTATACTAATTTCAAGAGCCAGCAGATAGAAGGATGGTGGGACTAGCCATCAACACAATCCTCTCCAAATTCTGCATGCTCCAACCAAGCAGGTCAAGATCACCAAAAGCAGCCAGGTAAGAAAGAGGTACAAGCAGATGCTAGAGTTTAGGTTTGTGAAAAAATCCTCCAAAAAATGGAGTTTCAGAAACCCACAGAATACTTACACAGTTAGGTGTTGTGTTATGAACTGCTTTAATCTGTGTCCTTTAGTAACACAAAAAAAACCCAGTTCTTGTCTGTCCCCTCACTTTGCAATAGGTAAATAATACAGTACATTATACAGAGATTAGGCCAGGGGTCAAACTAACTCATGTTAACTGATGTCAGCCACTAACTTCATGACTATCTTATGCTAAATAGACTGAAAGTGCAGATCTGTGTTCTCAGCACATGCCTAACTCATTAGACAATGTTTCTAATATCATCAAACTTCCTTTTAGCCAGAGACTAGAATACATACTCATCTGCAGACAGACAGCTGGGAGACCTCCACTAGAGAAAGTCACTTATTAACCTGGATTCTTCCATAAAAGATGGGACAAGAAGTTATTGTTTCTGTGAATTTCAGTAGTCAATTTCTAGAGCTGTGTGAATACCCAAAGCCTCAGTACTGACCAGCTGCCAGCTCTACTGAAGTATTTATATTAATTTACATTCTTTCACTTATCCACACCCTCTCCAGGTGTCAAAAAATTGCAGGAATTCTGGTAAAGCATTGATCTAGATTTGTGGGAACTGCTCTTTGAAGTAATCCATCTCTCAACAGCAAGTAAGACACTAAATCCTAGAGTATCTTTTCCAACAATTTCAGAAGCTTATGCAACTCTTTGAATATGCATGTATCCTACCAGGTCAGAATTCACCACAGCACCTGCCCTGCCCTGTCCCTGACAACTAATTCATGGCTTATTTGCTCAGCAGAAAGCTTCATATTTGTAACACAAGTTATCACTGCTGCCATGCCACGGCTAGGGAAACCAAAGGACAGGGATAAAGAAACATGTTTGTTCTGCTGCCAGTATTCAGAACATCATGAGGACCCTGGGACCCAAATTCTACAGTAATTATTAAGGTCACATAAAGCAGATACATGAGTTTAATGACTACTCTAAGAATCAACATTCTCTGACTTGATAAAGGAAATAAAAATACATTCTCACTATCTGCAAATCTATTAAACCCCTTTAGGATCTCCACATCAAAAAACTGTTTTCTAAAAAAAAAAAAAAAACAAAAAAAATCACCCCCCAAACATATATATATATAAAAAACATATATTTATAAAACATATATATATGTATATATATCTCAGCAGGATACAAAAAATCTGAATGCCTATTTTTTGAGCTATACCATGTACTTTTTCATCTTCTTTATCTAGCTCACCGCTATGAGATTTCATTTGCAACAAGTTTTAAACCATGTTAAAAACCAGTCATCGCACAACAGAACTGCCATGGAAACGAATATGAGCGTAACTATCAAAGACCGAACAGCAAGACTAGAACACTACAGCATTATTACAGCCTCATATACATTTATGTTAACGGAAAAGGCAGTGTATTTTAAAATTGTTCATTCTTTAGAATACTTATCAACTACGAATTTGCTAAAATGAGGTCAAATGTCTAGTGTGAACTAAGGGAAACTTCCAATTCACACTTTTTAACAGCAGAATCATTCAAGAATCAAGCAGACATCTGACTGCTAAGACTGATGAATTTGCAGAATTCAACAGCACAATGGCACAGCTGCAACGCAATAATGGTACTACTAGTGTCTCCTCTTTCCGCTAACACTCACCTTTGCACAGGCCAGCCTTATTTCTCAGATGTAATACCCACCTCCTGTGCAACCCGCAACACGATAACACAAGACCCCAAAGTTCTGTTTGCACTGAGCATCAAGGCCATCATCTAGCTAATAACCAAAGTCTGCAGTGTAAATTCCTCAGGCTCCTACAACCTAAAATGCACTATTTGTTCAGGGTCTCAAGCCCTGACACCTCCCTAATTTCTTAACCCTTTCTAACATACGTCCCAGACAACTAGTTTTATATGTTCAGTGTCACCTGGGTTTACCTTCCATTTTCCTGCTCATTTTTCCTACCCACCAAATGTTGGTAAGCATGCAGGTGCTTAGGACAAAATTTTTATCAGAATCTGTTACCGCACTGTTGGTAAAACTTATCCAGAGCACCACAAAATAGTGCCATCCAGAATTTCTTAAGACCTTCTAGCCAATTCAAGTAAAAAAGAAAGAAACTTTTCAATGTGCCCAGAAGGTGTTATTTTTATGAGCTAATTGAATTCATAATGAACTATGAAACTGTGCAAGGAATTTGAATTTGTCTGACTGTGTCTGGTTTCTTTTAGTACTTGATCCATCTTCCCCTTGTTATAAAAACTTTACAAAACTGCAATGAAAGGGAAATCTCATTTATTTTCTCTCTGTAATTATTTATGCCAAATAAAAACAGCAGAGACAAAGTACAGCAGACAGAATCTTTTTCCCATATTTTTGCATAAACATTCAAGCTTAGGGAAGGATAAACAGGTGGAGAAATGCAACATCCTCCTAATAAAAAGCAATGCTTTAGACTGCTCTTAAAGCTTCTCTTAAGCTTCCTTCACAGCTACCTGTAGAGCCACAGTTAAGGCATTTCTCTTCAGAGATCTGCTCTAGTTATATTTCTCCACATGTGATGCTGAAGTGAATGACAGCCATCTATTTTCCCTAGCATACAACACAGAAGGCAAATGAGCAGAGACCACTGCAAAACAAGCAAACCTAACAACTCTATCTACAGCTAAACCTATCTTTACCTAAAGAAAATTAAATCCTTTTGCAGGCTTTATTAAGAACTGCAAGGCCAAACCTCGAGTCCTCTTAACAATATATGTGAATTTAGCACTATGGACAAGGGCAAGGCTGGCCAGATCATGCAGATGCATTTAGACCTTCAGCAGGACACACACAGAGTAACAGAAAAGGTACCTACTTAACCTGTCCAATGTTTCTCCTCAGCAAAACAGTATTTCAGGCTGTGAACGTATGTCATCACATATTCCATTAAAGGATCTAACTTTGAAAACACATCATCCGTAACAGAGATTACTTTGACAGCTGACAAATTATTGCTATTGTTGTATTTCTATAAACTATTGCTATTCAGCTAGCTACCTCCACAATGTCACTTGAGATACAAAACTAAGTTTAGCTCTTAGTAAATTATACTCCTCTATTTCAAAGAACCACTACATAAATATCGCCTCTTTATATAAACAAAGCACTTGTACACAGACAAACAAATCTTTATCAGTAATAGATCTAATGCAACTTATTTCTTTTAAAAAACGTGTTCACTTGGCAACACTTAAAAGTACACAGAAATTCTCTACCTAGCTAACTCTTAACTAGCTGCACAATATCCTGTAATACCACTGTGTCACTTACACAAGGTTGTAACTATGAAGGTAAAAGCATAAATAAGGCAACCACAACATATACATGTATTGGTGAAACCTTATTATGCTTTTTTTCATTATGCCTCTACTCCATTTGAGAGTTCCACTTTCTATGTACTCATCCTAAGCTCTGCCAGGCTGCTGTCATTGGTAGATGAATAAACTGGATGCAAACATTCTGCAATTTCATACACAGGCAAGGATACAAGCCAGTGTCTAGAACCACCTTCACAGGAGAAAGTGAATATGATACCAATTAAAGCACAACAAAAGTGGAGACTCAACTGTTTAGATGAGGTATTTTTTCATGGTGTATCAAAAAAAGACTTGGAATCCCAGATCCAAAAAGAGTGGAAGACAACAGCTGCTCTCCACTGTAGTTAGTCATACAATTAATTTACAGCTCCAAATAACATGCTGGGCCTGTCATCACTTTAGAATTAGTTGAGTACAGGTTCCACTACAATTGTAGAGCTTGCTTAGCCTCATTTCTTCATACACTGCACGTTGTATTCTCCTACCCACCCCACACAGAGCAGACTCCACCGGGAACTTCCACAGAACCCTTTCAGAATATTTCTGGAAAAGTCATGAGGAATGAAGAGCCATTCTATGAAAGTGGATAAAAGATTGTACAGAAAGATCACTTCAAACTCCAGTAAGACTGGGAACTTGGAGTACCACCCATAAGTAAAAGTACCTAAAGAACCAACTATTGACAGAGTCAGATCTAAGAAAAACTGAGCTAACAGAGACTTGAAAGCACTGCAAGATTTAGTAGTTACAAAGCACCACCTCTGATCAAAGAAAGGAAGATCATATAAGAGATGCAAATCATGAGACAAGGGCGTTTACCGTAAGAGGCTTTACAAATTACCCTGGTGGAATTCTTGAGAGATCCAAATATCTCTACAGAGAAACTGAATCACCTACTAAATGGCTCTTTACTGCTAAAAAACTCAACAGTTGAAAATTCAGGCTATACCAGTGCAAATTAGAAATATGACTTCCTTATGAAGAGACAATCAACCATGCCAGGTACTAAAGGTAACTTCCAATAGCTGCAAATACTTCACATCCTCTTGTCTGCACATTAGACTGCCTTTATTTAATACAGAAGATGTATTTAGTCAAGTATCTCTGAAAGGCAGACTTTTACCAAACGTAGGCTATAGTTCTCAGATAACTAACTCAGTATAATAATACATGAATCAGGTTAGACTGTCTAAAGATCCCTTATGTTCTTAAAATCTGCTACTTCATTTTTGTCTGAATCCATGAAAATAAACTAACCTTTAAGTACAGATTTTTTGCAACCACCCACAGCCTGGTCCAAAATAAGAAGGGAAATACTTCCCTTGCTAAATCAGTAAGTTCTTTCACATCTATGAGCGTTTCTAAGATGAAGTATTTGGATACTACTCCTTCCAATACTCAAATCAGAAGAGCCGGGCCAAAACAGGTTTGTTTTTAAATAAAAATAAACAGTGTCATCAACAATGAAAAAATAATTTTGAGAGCAAGATCTCTCAGCATTTTCATTACTACTGCAAGAATTTTCTTAGCATTGATCCAATAAAACACCATTTAAGAATCTGAATTAGGACTGCAACCCTCAGAGATTCAAGCAAAAACTGTTATCTAGTTGGTTTTTTTTTATTTCAAGTTTCTCTGAGCTCATTTTGTCAAATGGTCCCAATATATGAACACTGTCACAGAAGCATATTCCTGAGATTAGCCAAACTGAGCAAAAATTAACTTCATATGATTATTTAAAACAGTAACACTGAAGATTAATTTTTATCATTTTATCAGCCACATAATGCATTGAACCTTTGATCTGCAAACTCTCGGTTGCCACCTCTTGGGTTTCTATCCAGGACAGGGTAAACTCATACCACAAACTCAGGACACTATGAGGCAGGAGAAGGGTGAGGAGGAAAAGAAAGAGGGAACCTTAAGACAACTAGCAAGAGTAAAAGCAGCCTTAGCTTCTCCACAGATGCCTCAGAGTCCTGACAGAGTTAAGAATCCCGCTTAGTAGCAGCAAAGTGAATTGCCCACCCACCACATTTAACAACTAACAGCAAAGAAAAACTTCCCATCTGTTTTAATGGACATACCACTGTGAGCCAAGAAAATTGAGTAGCACAGAATCAGTCTGTTCTGCTCTGTCAGCACTTGAGATAAACACCCACTCAGGAAGAGTGTCCTGAAACCTGAGCAGGATATGCATACTAGTCCTGTAACACATGTACAATCCCTGGGTACTTAAAGACTGCATTTATATAGGGAGATTTTACCAATAACATTCTTTCAATGTACAGTTATTTTCATCACTATTCCAAAGTATCCCAATAGCCATTCTACAATGAAATGGGAAATTCTTGCAGTACTCCTATGTACAGGCAATTTTGGTCGGGCAGAGTGATGCATTCACTCAGAAATGTCTTTTAGCTGAAGGTGTAGTTGTTATTATGCGTTTCTGGGGGCTTAGGCACATGAGAGGGATGAGATGAAGAAAGAACTAGAACAGTTTATAGAAAACACCGAGGAAAAGGAAAAATAACATGAAAAACATTTTTTTTCTGTACAACTGAAATGTGAAATGAAAGCTGCATTTCAAAATTTTAAACTATTACCTTAAATGTAAAACACTTGAAAAATCAGCCAGTCTGAAGAGATTTTTTTTCATATTGGGTTGACGTAGATTTTTTAACCTTAATTTTCAGCATTTAGTCAAATTAGATACATTTCAAAATCCCCCAACCCAAGCCATTCACATGTCCCAAGGATAACCCTCAGATAACAGTCGATGCCTTACACTAAGTTCTACAAGTTCCCTTTGCCCTTACACGAGAATGAGAAAGTACACTGCTGGATAATGCACATACATACCAACATATCCTTCTTAACATCAGCTTGATTCATCTTTTGCACCACTCACAGTTCCTTGCTCTTTATTTTGGATCATAATATTTAGGGGACTATGCCCAAGTTTCTGTTCCATTATACTGAACGTAACACATTAGTAAAGATCCCTGACCACAGCTTCCAGATGCTATGGCAATAGAAACAGTAAGCAAAATATTTCCTTTCAACTAACTGGCAGAGACTTCTAGAAGCATTTATGCCCCCAGCAGTCGTGCCAGTACAGCAGAGAAACAGTAGGTGTGGAAATTATATACCTGCATTTAATTTCAGTTATGCACAGCATAAAAATGTCAGGGGGAGATAAAACCAAACTTTGTTGCTTGCTGAAGAGAATCCATGCTATTTATGCAAGCCTACAAGTAGTATGCATGTACAAATAAAAAGGACATGACATCATTGTGTGACAGACTATGCTACAGAATGGCTGCTCTTGTTGTAATGTATGAAACATATACAATAATATATAAACATAGAGCGACAGATGCTTGTGAGTATGATCACAATCCTCACACCAGAAACTTACATAACTAAAGTGTGCAAAGCAAGAAAAACATCTGATATTATTTTAATTTGTATTTTAGCTTATTACCAGACAGCAAGTTACCAAGGTTAAACATTGTATGGCTTATTCTCTGAAGCACTATGAGATATACTGCGTACAATTAATTGTTTCTACCTATAAGGAGAACACACTTAACATAAATTGATATAACTGACTGCCTCACTCCTTGAAAGAGCCTGATTTTATTTTTCCAAATTAAGCTCAAGATACAAGAAGCAAAAATAGCTTCTATCACACAGCTGCCTCCAGAAAGTAACCGGACTGAATATATCCACTATTAATTAAAATAAAATGAAATAAGAAGACATTGTTTTTCACCAGAGTCAAGCCACAGATTAAATATGACACAGAAACAACTACTTTCTGGATGTATATTCCCATTTTAAATATCTTTTCTTATATTTACAAGGGTCAAGTGCAAGCAATGCAGGAGATTCCTATGTGAACTTTATCGGCAATTTGATCCTTGCATGGCATGCTGTCTAAGCATTACACTGTACTATAATTTAATACTGGACATACACTTCAGCAGTTACAAATGATGGACTATTTAAAAGCATATAACTGTAACCCAGAAATGTACAAAGGCATTCAAAACAGCATTTTATTTTGGATTTGGGAGATGAAATGTTGAGTTGGGATAGGGTCTCTAAAAACATAAAGAAGCGGCTCATCACTAAAGGATTAAAAAAATGGCCACTGCCATTTTTTTACAAAATTAGGTGTATGGGTTTCATAAACAGTGATGCTATTTTAAGCCTACGATTAGTAAAGCATATAGGTATCTCGTTGGTTTTCCCCAAAGTTTTCACAGCTCTAGAGGAAAAAAACCCCAAACCTTAATGTTTTATTATGACGCTAACCCTTTCCAACCTATCTAAAGCGTGCTATATAATGATGCTAGGTGAGAAAACAGTGGGACGGCACAGTAAAAGACAGTCTCACATCATGTGTTTCATTTCAGGCTGGGGCTTGGGTTTGCTCCTCCTCTTCTTTTCAAATTAACATGAGGAGTTATGCAACCCTCGGTAAAATCCGAAAAAAATTATCCCCTCCCAAACCTGCCCATGTAGAGCCTGCAAAACATGAAGAGGGAAACTGGTTGTCAGCACTATCTCCTACATGATTCGAAGCTGTCAGCGTCTAAGATGCTATTCACATGTGTGTTCAGCACCTTGTAGCATACACCCAACTTCCCCTTGGAATAACTTCACCAATGTACAAGAGCTTTTACCCAGGACTGGAGAAATATTTGCAACCGCTGGTGATCTGGCGGAGGAGGGGTTGTGTTTATTTTCGAACGAGCTAGCCGGGGTTACAGATTCATTCAGAGGGTTCTGTCTCGTTGTTGTTTTCCATCCCGGAGTACATGGCTGTATATGTACGGGTATGACGCCGCAGGCGCTAAATGGTCTCCCGCACCTGACGCTGGTTTTGCGGAGGACGCCAGACAACAGCGGCTCTCAAAGACGAAGCCCCTCCAGCTACCGTTTGGGGATTTCAAGGGAAA